>BMAO01012797.1:0-30228 GCA_019973975.1 Trichonephila clavata
TTGGCTTTTTCTGTATTTACTGAGCTTAAAGGCACCGTTTCTCCAATTTTAAGGAAATTATCATTAGGAACACCATAAACATTCTATTCCAATTTATTTCATGCATGCATTCTCAGATAATTTTGCTGCAACTCATAATTATTTTGCATATTTAATACATTAGAAGACGTCTCTAACGTACGTCTTATTTACACCAACGTTACTATGTGTAAAATTCACGTACCGGAAAGGGTAAATACGACAAAAGTACCATTCAGCGGAATTCAAGATTGACCATTTCCGGGATCTCTGATGGTTAGATGGCAAAAGCTTCCCCTTCCTGCCCTGACACCACTTAGTAAAATTTCCTCGGTTGTTAATAATAGAGTGTCCAAGAGAAATTTCGTCCTTCTGGAACTAGGTCAGCACAAAAAGAACCGTTAAAAAGAGCAGAATAAGCTTTTTGTTACTAGGTGCTTTCGTAGCTCTCTCTCTAGAGAACTTAGTGGCAATCTTCTTATTTACGTCTTCTATATATGTTTTGGTTCTTTTCTTTACATCGCGTTAATTCAAATTCATTTTAAATGCAATCGATAATTTTTTTTTTTTTTAAAAAGGGAGTGGTCTCTAATTTTTTTTTGACTTGGAGAAATATTACTTTTTCTTGGAAACAATATATTATAGAATATGATGTTGTTCAGATTTATTAAAATTCTAAAAATAAACTATTTTTCTAATATTATACTTCACTAGAGCATATGGGCTCAAGTGTTTTATTTGCAACGGCAAATAAAAAAAAATAATTTAGTATTGTTACCAATAGTATTATTAGAGGAAGATATAACGAAAAATAGGATGTAATGCAGGTAAGGAAATAAAACAAGATATCAATCATTGGCATGGCCAAGTAATTTTAGCGCGTTTTTCACATGTTGTATTTTACAATAGGAAAATTCAGGAAAACTATGGGAAAATTTAAATATGATTCGGCTCATCTAGGACACAAATGCCGAAAACCCGAGGTCAATTGGTTGCTTATTGGCTGAGAAAAAGGTACGACAAAATATGGAACGAAACGAAGACGAAATTTGCGTCCTAATAGCGCTTTTGCTCCACTACGTGAAAAACGTGCTAAAAAAACTTTGACCGTTTACCTTTTTTCTATCGGGTGTATTTTTTTCGCTAGAAAAGAAATAAAAATATCATTAGAAAAAATGGTTACAGTATGAGTTCATGGATTCTAAAATCAAAACTGTGTCACTAAAATTCAATTTATTATTAAAAAAAAGTGATAATGTAGGGATTTTAAATTTAATTAATTAAAACATGACAGCTAAATTGTTAAAAAAGGAAATTTTTTCTTTTTTAGCTTAAACATAGAATGCAATTTCAGGGAAATTAACGGAACAAAATTGTCGATAATTTACAATACAATAATGAAATAACTACAGCTTAACTCACATATATACATATGTAGCTTTTGAGAAATAAACTCTCTTTAAATTTCGGAAGAATCAATGTTTTCCAAATGAAAAATTAATTATTTCTAATATGTTTATTTATATATTGATTTAACTTATATTTTAACGGAAAAATGAAAATGATCTAAAATAAAATGGGGATTTGTGATGGACTTCTTGTGTGGATAATGTGAAAAACATTGCTTACTAATCTTCAATTAGTGACACTGGTGAAATAAAAGATCGAATTACAGTGGCCGTTCAGATCGCAATGCTTCATAAAACGTGGCTAGAAATCTCGTATTGACTCAATGTGTTGCGCGCAACTAAGGATGCGCACATTGAGATCGTGCAATAAAGCACTGTAAAAAATCATTACAGTTTTCTTTATGGAACAAAAACTGTAAGTGAATATCTTTATTTGTTTTGTTTTGCAATTATTATCGGAGTATATTCTCATACTTTTTGGACATCTGCTATGTATATGTAGGAGAGAGAGTGGACTATTTTATTATTTCCATCATCAATGTTGTGATTGTTGTAGTGATGAGGAATCGTTTCGTATATGAAAACATCTTAAATAGCATTCAACATTTATTGAAGATCACACAAACATATAAATACTACTGAACAACACTTAGCGTTTCGACATCACATAAAGCAGGCTAGAGACAAAAAAAGGGCTGCAGCTGAAGACAGAGAGACAAAAAGAGAGGGGTTTCCAGAGGCTTCGATATTTATATGAAGCGGCAACAGGAACTTTGGGAATTCGCATGACTTTCGTGGATGGAGACAGAGGCGGATTAAGGTAGTTGGAGGCCCCTGGCGGTAAGAGGTTTGAGGCCCATCGGCTCAAGAGTCGAAAAACTAAAACAGTGAGAGACTCTTATACTTTAAATTCTCAAAATAAAATGTATTGCTAATAATAAAACTCAGCGGCTTAAGAAAAATCATAACTGTACATAAAAAAACTAAAAGCCTTACTCAGCTTACAGTTTTGCTATACAACTTGATTTCTTTTTGGCAAATTCATTAATTATTTTTACCATATTTATTTTGTCCAAAATATTTTGTTCTGTATATAATATGGCCGCATTGTTTAATTTGACTTTTCTCCCATAGTACTTCTTAAATTATTTTTAACACGTTTTAAAATTGAAAAATATCTTTCACTGATGTGCATTTGATATCGGTAATGTTAAAAATATTTTTAAAGTATTTCTATATTAGGATTTCTCTTGCAATTCCATAAATTTCTAGCGGGGTTTTCATTGTATCTTTGCTTCTTTTCATTTCTTGTTCCAATTCATAACGTCAAAATTAAAAGATCCATAATCGTCTTTATAAGTTTCCTTTAATTTTTGTGTAGCTTTATTTTTAATTTCAGGCTATAACTCTCGTCAAAAATACAATAAAGTGTTCTATAACACCTTGATAAATCTCAGTTCTTGGGGATAGTTCTGCTCTTGCCCTATCGCATATGATATTAAATGAATTCTCTATACAATTTTCCCTTTTTTCAAAATTTCAGAACCGACTACTTTACTTTCACCAATAATAATTTTTTTTTCTTTAGCTACCGCCGAGCTTGTCTAGCTTTCTCTTCAAACGAGAGCCCAGATAAATCAGTTGCTCCTTGTTCTATCCTTCCAAATTCATTTCTGAAATTTTGAATATAATTTTCTAGAGATTTTAGTAGGCTAGATCCTTTTAATTATTTACACTCAACGTATTCCAATGATTTGCTAGTAGCATTTATTTCCTAAAGTATGGTATTCCCAAACATGGTCATTAAGGAAACAGATGAGGATCTGTTTCAAAAGGGAAGCGGCCTCCAGTGTTGTTGTTTTTTCCCCTCATTTGTATCACGGATTTCGGCCAAGACGACTTTTATTAATATTTATCTTGCTATTAAGCCCTAAATTCAACTAACGAAATAATTTGCTTTGGACTAGAAATATCTTTTATCACGTAACATCATTTTATTTCATTTAATTTCATTAGTAAAATACACTGATGGAAATTAAAATCCCAACACAAAGAAGAATTATGTACTATCGACGAAATTTGGTAGGCGTGTTTATGCATCTGAAAGATGACTTTAATTCAAATTCAGAAGCGTAGCTACCACCGCTTCAGATGCAACATGTGTAACTCGTCCTACTGGCAAGGCTCTTATACCTAAAAAAGGCCCAGAAAGATTTTGATACAGGGTCCACTCAGATCTAGCTCCGCCAGTGTTCAAATTTCTCGTTAGTCGCATAAGTGTAGCGCTAGTTGCGCCACTTGGAGGATGATAATCAAGTGTACTTTAAATACTCACTATAAAGTTCGTGAGTGTTATTTTTCGCTGAGATTTGACGTAGTGATTTGACGTAGTGGCGTTCAAAATGATTTAAAGATGACGAAGAAGACCTTATCAACAGCTATCTGAGTTTGAACGAGGTAGTATTTTTGAGCTAAAAAATAGGGGTTTTCTTTCCACGATATTACAGAAAGACTCAGAAGGAATATATCCACTGTGCCTGATTTTTGGCCGCAGTGACCCTGGAAGGCACTACCTTACGAAAACTATGGTTCAACCTCGCACGGATCACCACTGACAGAGAAGACCGCAGTATTCACCACATGACTGGGGAACGTAGTGCATCTACAGCAGAAATTACAGCCTGTTCCGGCACCATAATGACAATGAACTGTAACAAATCAGTCTTTGGAGAAATAACTCCCAGCCAGGCACTCTGTAGCGTTCAAACCATTAGCTCTAAATCATTGACATCTGTGATTTCAATGATGTCACATTATAGATCATTGGAGAATGGAGTGGCAATGTGTAATGTTCTCCGATCAAAGCTGATGATTCTCTCTTGGTGCCAGTGATGCAGTGGCGTAACGGAGAATATTAGGAGCCTCCTGCAAAGTCAGGTATCGGGCCCCAAGCCATAGTTGATGTCATTCAGGCTTTGGGACCTTAGAATTCTGCCCCCTCCCCACGATGTGGGAGTTGAGGGATGTATGTTACTCCACTGGAGTGATGACTGTATATTGATTAGAAGAAAGCCAGATCAGTGCCTTCAAGCACTCTTTCTGCCACCAAGATACACTGGGTCTGCACCTACAGTTATTGTGTGGCACTAGCAATTTTCTTTGATTGTAGGAGCTCTCTTGAGGTTAATTCACATATCCTGACAGCAAACTTGTACGTCAATCTATTGATTACAACTCTTGTACTGCAATTTATAAATATCATTCAAGGGTTTTTTTCCAATAAGATAACTTGCTTCCTCATTCCCTGTAGTAACCCATCGTGCTCTATAGGGTGTGTTTTTTTCTTGGTGTTGGGATTTTTTTTCCAACAGTGTAAAATGTACCCAAGAGTAATTAAACTCGGCTGTGGACTAAAACCGAACTTGTTTGACTTGTGACTTAAAAAGTATTAATTCGTTTGAAATAAAATTTAGGCAAAAAGAAAAAAAACGCAAGCGAAAATTTTTTACAGATTGCAACAATTCAGATATACCGAAAAATGATGACTAGGTCTGCTACACGACTCAAATACGGTTTGCAATATCGGTTCATATCTTTTTGTTGCATGTTGAATTTATTAATGGAATATGTCAAGTTTGGGGCTCCCGATGGCTTTGGGGGCCCCTGGCGACCGCCAGGTCCGACACCCGCTTAATCCGCCCCTGGATGGAGACTATAATTGGTGGAAAGATATCGTTCGATAGATTCTGATGTAGTATTACTTTTAGAAATGCAAGCTATTAACTTTCAAGAGATATGGTTACAATAATCCCATCATGCGGGTAATCTAGCTAATCATTTACGCGCGAGTCTTGAAGACCAGGACCATTACAAATTAAAATACTGTCTAGAATGAAATTAAAAGGAATTATCATATATATGTGATGTAGTCGGCCGTTGGAATGGATTTCCTAATATGATCACTATTTTTGATGGCATTGACGAAGCAGTCTTTTGAAATAGTAAGATCAGTTTATTAAACAGTAACATATAGCGTTCCACATAACAAAAAGCAGACAAGAGACACAAAACACAAACTAAGCTGCAGCCGATTACATGACGGAAGACAAAGACAAAAGACAAGAGATCGGTCTCCAGAAATCTCAGTATTTATAGGTAGCTTACATCACATGATCTGAGTAGGTGGATAGATGTAGTTCAAAATACTCTCGTCAGGCGGCTGGAAAACTTATTACTAAAACGTTGGTCCTAAAAGGGATGGACCATGGGTAATTGAAAGATATTTAAAAGGATTATATCACTGGGATTATAACATTTATATATATACGAGGGTGAGTCCGGAAAATAAGTTCCCCCCTTGTGAACTGTGTTCAGAGTTGAGTATGAAAGTCAAAGCATAGAATGAGACATTAAAGATAAGACGTAACTTAATTTTTCCACATAAGTCCACGTACATTGAAACATTTATCATATCTCATGATAAGCGTCAAAAAAAAAAAAAAACATCGGGAAAATTCAGGGTTTTGCAAACGGAAGAAACATTTACTTCTGCGTGGACTTTTTTAGAGGTTGAATCCATCAATGCTACGCGGTGTTGTGACACCCTGTCGAAATTGAAAGAGGCGATTCGGAAAAAGTGGGCTGGGCTTCTAAAATCTGGAGTTTTGCTGTTGGATGACAATGCGGGACCCCACTCGGCGACGGCAACATATTGCAACTCTTGGTAGGGAGTACCTGCACCATACTCCATACAGTCATGATCTTGCACTAAGTGACTTTAATCTGTTTCCGGCTTTGAAGAAGAATTTCGCCTGAAAGCGCTTTGGAAGCAACGCAAGTCAAACAAGCCGTTAAACGCTTCTTCCTTATTCAAAGCCCAAAGTTTTTCCTTGAGGCCTTTTTGAAGCTAATCAAGTGGTATAACAAATGTTTCAATGCACTTGGTTCTTTTGTGAAAAAATAAAGTTAGGTCTTATCTTTAGTTTCTCATTCTATGTTTTGATTTTCATACACAGCTCTGACCACAGTCGACAGAGGAAACTTATTTTCTGACTCACCCTCGTATATATGTGTGTGTGTGTGATATTTAACTTCCAAAAATTAATAAAATATCTTGAGATTTATTGATAAGAGGAGGAACATTTAAATAGATTAAGAAAAACATTTAAAATGATCCACGGTTTTAATAGCTAAGATAACAAATTTGTCTTTGAATTATTCATAGGTTCCTGAAATATTTTGTTTCGAGCAAAAAATGTTTTGTTTCAAAATGGAAATCCTTTTATTATTCCCTGCCACTTAAAGTCTTAAAATATCTCTTTTTGTGAATATCAATTCATCAGATTTTGAAAAATTGGGGAAGTTTGCATTTTGCAATAAAACAGGGTAGGGGTAACAGGTAAAAATAATATTTTGATTCGGAAATCAATTCGGAAAGAAGAGGAAAAATTTAATTTTCGTTATAATGGAAATGAGTGCTATTGGATTGAAAGTTAGGGTACTATTATTTAGGTTTTTTTATGCGTTATTCTCATATTAGTTGTAAAAAAAAATTTAATTTTTCTTAAAGCATAAGAATAATAATAAATGAAAAAAAAAAGAATAAACTTTAAGAATGAATTTTAGAATGTTTAGCATACTTGCACAAAATATTATGATTGCGAATAGAAAGATATTATAAATTTTAAAGCTTTATCACCAAAGACAGTTTCGGGCAATAGCTGTACATTTTCAAATAATTTTTGATTTCAAAACCATTTCTGAAGGAAGGAAAAGGAATAATTTAATCTGCTGTATAATGGCTTAAGCCAGCGTGAGTGTTATATTAATGTCGCATTATTAAAGCAGCACGAGGGCTATTGGCGACGGACTTCGTACTTCTGTATCGATCAAGTGACAAGAGTGACATTTGAGCTATCACCTCCCTCTCTAAACTGTGACACCATCCCAACAGGAGGACTTACATCCAATCGACCCCCTTTACCAGTGAATATTCAGCGGCAACTTTATAATGTAAATAAGAGTGCTATTCTATTGAAAGATAAGGTACCTTTACTTAGAATTTTCTATGCGTATTCTTATATCAGTAGTAAAAAAAACTATTTCTTTTAAAGTGTGTGAATAAAAATGTATAAAGCGTAAAAATAAACTATAAGAATGAATTTAAGAATTTTTGACTTACCTAAAAAATAGAATTCGAAAAAGTAAGACATTCTTATATTTTTCTTGAGCTTTACCTCCGAAGAGGGCTTAGGGAGAGGGCTGTGGCCACGGTAGGCTTGTGGTTATGGTCACAAACTCGTGGCAGGGGTGTCACGGTTCAAGTTCTGGTGCCATCGAAGACCCACCGTGTAGAGAAGGCCAATATATGTTAAATCTGTGAAGGTTCAATGTTCTGCCATTGATGTGGTGTGGTAGTTAGCAGAAGGTGACAGTTCAAATATCGTCCTCGTCACTCGACTGAGGTTCAAAATTACGAGGTCCGTCGCCAGTAGCTTTATACCCTAGTGTTGCTTTATACTAGGACTTTAACATAACTCACGACGTTAATATAACGTTACAAAACTATTATAAGAATCATTAAAGTAAACAAGTTTCTTAACACAAAAATTCCAAAACTTTTTATAAAGCTAAAAGAGGAGGAGAGAGATTTTAAAGCTACATTTAAATCCCACGGAACATCAAATGATGTGGCCCGAATAACATGAATTTAATTATTTTTCGAAGCTAATAGCTTCCAGTTATTTTTGTTTAAAATTTTTTTAACCAGTTTTGCTTTTAAGATGTCTACTTTAGAGATCAAGCTCAAGATCAAGAAAAAATTTTACACTCATTGCAGTGTTTTGTGTTATTTTAAGAATAAAATAGCCTCAAACCGGAGTAATACTTCTGTTGTTATATACAAATTCCTATTAAAAGTATTTGAAAGTATAACCACAGAAATAAGATTTTGGAAAAAAATATACACATGTTATGTACATTTGATTAATACTCAAAGCAGAGAATGTTATCTCCTTCTATGTCCATGAGAAAAATAACTAGATTTATTATTACAATACTAGATTTATTATTAAAATACTTCCGACGAGTCTAGGTTTAGCTCGATGTCTGATTCAAGTCGGATTTTGGAGAACGTTAGGTACCCATCACCTCCAAGGCAACATATAACTTACTGAACGGTTAATGTGGTGTAAGATTGCTCACTGAGGAGAATTTTACTGCGCTCCAGAATAGATGTGCATGTTCAAATCGGAACCATGACTGGCCAAAATTATAGGGACATCATTTTGAAACAACATTTACGTTTATTTAGGTGTGCCATGGACACAGAATTTGTGTTTATGGATGGCACAACGTCCGTCTTCATCAAGCAAACATCGTAAGCGAATGCCTTCAATCTGAGTTCATTACCCCAATAGAATGGTCACCATTTGCACCTAGCTGAGATGTATGGAACATGATTCACCAAAGAGTTTTAGTTTTTCAATTACGTCTTATATCTGCACCGGAACTTCGGTGAGTGAGTGAATATTAACGTCGCACTGTTCAGCTAGCTACACGGGGGCTTTTGGCGACGGACCGCGGAATTTTGAACCTCGGGCGACACCTGAGCTGACACCTCCCTCTCCTAACTACCACACCACACCAACGGGAGGACGTTTGAGCTCTCGACAGATTTAACGTGCATCGCTCCCCTACACGGCGGTGGGTCTTCAGTGGTACTGGGCTCGAACTCATGACAAGTTAGCCATGATCCGATGCCTTGACCACTTGGCTACCGCGGCTATACCGGAACTTCGGAGAGCATTGCTTGCTGAGTGGAGTAATCTTTCCCAAGATCAGCTAGATAATTTGATATTCAGCATGTGTTGGTGTTGTACGGACTGTATTTCATCACATGGGAGACATACAATGTATTAATGATTATACCAACCGTATAATATGAAGTTTTTGTAAAGAGTTGTAATTGTAATTGTTCCAGGGTCAAAAATCGTTGTTTTTATTAATGGTATCACACATACATAATTTTTTGTTCTTTGTCTATTGTTTAATAAATGAGCTTAATGAATAAGTCCCGCTTGTTTTGTTTCTGAACCTTTATTTTCTCGGATCTGGTATTATTCTTAATTTATGAACATGAGTGTGTATGTAATAATTCAAGTTTATTTCACCTTAAAAGTTTTTTTTAAAATTTTTAATGGTCTTGAAACCTCTAAGATAGCGGTCTTCAATCTTTTTCGACTCCCGGAAACCTTAGAACAGTGAAGTGTTTTCGTGGAACCCCATTCTTCACTTAAAAAAGTCGTTGTTGTTACTTATGCCACCTGTCTGACGTAGTCAGATGGAGGCCCACGAAATTCATCATGGCAGCGGGATAGATCTACGCCTGTCGTTAGTCTAAGCTTTGAGCCCCCATGAAGGTGACAGTACGATTTTGCTCCCACTTAAAAAAGTGAAAACCTAAAGTAATATTTAAAGTAGATTTGGAAAAAAAAATAATAAATTAATTTTTTTTATCTAATTTTAATAAAATTTAATCTTTAATAACACTAATTTGTGATCCAAGTGTCACCTACCCATGTGCTATATTTAGTAACTGGGATATCATTTTTTTTTTACAAAAACTGTCGAAGTATAGTTCTATTAAAATTACCTGCGGGTCGCATGTCTTATTCTGAGTTTAATTTGTTTTTAAATTCCGTTTTCATAGCCACTCCCATTGAGAAATGTTTTTCGTTTAAATACATGGTTCTGAATGACATTAAAATATTTATAGCTGTGAGAGAAGTCCTGAGTATTTTGCATGAACTTGTAACTTAAAATTCGCAAGTTGTTATTTCTTGATTAGATTGTTGACAAGTTGTTTCTTTCTTGAACTTTAGATTTTGCCGACGAATCTGTTGATATGTTGATAATGTGTGTGTTCCCTTTCCTTCATTATAAGTGTATTTTTTCAGAAATGAAAAAAGATGCATTTTCCATTAGAAAACTATTTAGTTTTGCAAAACATTATACTAACGAGTGTAAGATTATTTCGTGAAACCTGGAGATAGTAAACAATAAAATTTTGGCAGATATAAAAAAACGTTTTAAAATTATTTTATTATATTACAATAAAAGTTTAAAAAGTATTGCAAATAAAGTACTGTATAAATAAATTTTCAGTTTCTTAATACGACTAGGTTGAGTTTTAGATACTTGTGGTTATATAAACTTCGTAGAGAACTTGAATCTATTTTGCACGCACATTTATAATTTTTTAAATTTTTTTTATTGTAACTCATGGAGCCCCTGGACATGCTTTGTAGAGCCCCAGGGTTCCGTGGAACACAGTTTGAAGACCTTTGCTCTAGGACTTCGCGTAAATAATCAATTGTTAGCTACCCGCCTTACAGGAGTAACTATAACTTTAAACACTTGAAAATTATTTAGCCATCACGAATTTAGAGTAGTTATTATATAAGCCATGTCATCCGATTATTTGGACCAATCAGAAGAGACGCCCTCAAAAGTCATGTAAGTTTTGGAACTTCCGGTTTCCGCTTTGCTTATAAATTTTGATTTCAAGGAAAGTTTGCCGGCCACTATTTGTATGGTAATATTACGCTAACTTTAGTCCGTCGTCATTTGTTCGATGTTTTTGTGTGAGTGTGTTTTACCCCTTAATAATAAAATGAAGATATAAAAATATCATCAAGCCTTCTCGTCTGTTAAAAGACGACTACAAAATCCACATAATAATTAAAAATCACGTGAAAATCTTGGTGAGTTGTTATATATATATATATATATAGTGAATTCTGTCTCTCTCTCTCGAATTTGGGTGATGACGAATTTAGTAAAGGATTTTTGTAGCGTGGCCGGTGTTGGTTTTTCTTTATAAGATTACTATTCTTTACGATTGATGTTGCATTTTTAATATTATGGAGGAGGCAGTCTTGGGGGATAGCTATTCTTCTTTATTAAACACCGAACATGTAGACACATATATGGACGTAATCACGAAGAAACATACACACACAACAAAAATACACAAACGCTAGTTGCAGGCAGTTACATGATGAAAACAGACAAAAGACAAGAGAGAGCGTAACCGTCTGCTCCGAATTTTTAGACTTGCGGTGAAAGTCGTACGACTCTTTTGTAACAGGAGTCGTGATTGGAGGAAAATGCGCGCGAACAATTAGATTAAGATTAAGATAATAACGGTCTTGTGCCAAAGAATTAGGAAATAATTTAACAGGGTAAAGTTAGAGTTAGAAGAAATCATTACACATATATATATATGTGTGTGTGTGCTTCTAAAATGCATGTGTCTTAATGGCGCAAAACTGATGCATTAAAAAGATAATTTTTATTCCTTAAAAAATATCTGTATATTCTTTTTCGAATACTCTTACGAATATTCTGAAAATTGAATTGTTTCTGCTTCACTTAAAAATTAAAAGAACCTAAATATCTTAAATTCATATAGTTTAAGAGAGCTGTTTTCTTTTAATTTTCAGCCTATTCGTAAGAGTTTTCGAAAAAAAATATACATATATTTTTTTAAGGAATACATATTATCTTTTTAATGCGTCAGAAAGAAAATATACACTTGATCTTAGATAAGATTCTCCAAGTAGCATGTGCACTATCGAGAGAAAAAAAAGGGGGGGGGAGCTGTTCGACTTGAATTAGTAGATTATTAATATTCTATTTGAAAAATAAAAATAAGCGAAGCCAAATAAAAGTAGTTATCACAATTACGAAAAAAGTTTTTCTTACATTGAAAAAAAAGTATAATAAGAATTACAATTTTTTTAAATAATTTAGTAATCCAAACTGAATTACCATCCTTTCTTAATTCTTATTTATTCATCAGAAACTTCAAGGTAACTTAATTTTTCAGTTAAAGTAAAGATGTTCGGAAACGAATTTTTTAATTTATTTTCTCTTTACTAATTCAGATTATTTATTTATCTATTTAGACTTTTCCAATTGAAATAATGACAAATCTTTGTTGTTTTCACACATTTATTTTCAGTTGATGAATACCTTTATTTGAAAAATAAATTTTTAGAGAAGAATTTTAAAACTTCATCCAAAACTTTTCTATCATTTAAATACATCCAAATCATTTGACATTTCACATTTATTTACTCGCTTGATAATTTAAAATTCAATTGAATTAACAAATTGGTTTTACTGTTATTTGTTATTTTATTCTTAATTAAAATATTTTTTTCAAAATAATAATTGTAATATCAAAATTAATTAAGTTGTCTTTTAAAATTCTGACAAAATCATTTTCAGAGATTCTTTAAAAGTAATGATATTTTAAATTAATTTAAAGGATTATTGCTTAGATATATATATTTTATCCCGAATCCATAATATTTTATTTCATTTTCAGTACTTCTTAAGACCTAGACCAAGGGTGGACAGCATGCGGCATGCGTTCCACGTGGTGACACGGTGGAGTTGTAACAGTAGCACGCGAAGACTTACCGAAATTTTTTTAAAAACTTGAATAAACAATAATAAAAAAATATTTTCTACAATTTTATTGAAGTGGGGTTGTCTCAGACAAAAACAAATCTCAAAATTTGAATCAAAATATGATTGTTAATAAATGCTTTCTGCTGTGAACATAAAATAAAATAAATATCACTGATAACTACAGCCGATGTGCACCTATAATAATCTAATTTTGTTAGCAATCTTACTATAGATAACTCGATAAAAAAGGAGTAATTCAAAAGCCATATTAAGTAAGTATTGAGCGTTTAATAATTATATATTTTAAATTAAATGATTTAAGTAACTCATTTTTATTTTATACCTAGCCTAAATGATTGATTTGAAAGAGGTTTATTAATAATAAAACCTAAGTTAGCACCTTCGTCTTATTTATTATATTTATTTTAAATTTCGACTACATAGACTTACAGTAAAAAATGTGCTATTTGCGCAAAATTCCCATATTAAGCTTATAAGTAACATTTTTTTACTTTCTACATTTGTTTGTTTTAAAAGTTGGAACAGGCACGTTTAATTATTTTTTATCAAATAGTGGCACTCTTCCTAAGGGTTGACCACCCCGACCTAGAAGTTTTCTTTTGCATATGAAAGATCACTTTTCTAACAATAGATACTATTTCTTATATTGGGAGGGGGTATGAGTAATATACAAAAAGTACTGTTTGAATATATCGGGTGAGTGAATATTAACGTCACACTGTTCAACCGCATGAGGGCTTTTGGCGACGGACCTCGTAATTTTGAACTATGGTCAAGTGACAAGGACGACACCTGAGGTGGCATCCCCCTCTCCTAACTATCACATCACACCAACGGGAAAACGTTTGAGATCTCGGCAAATTTAACGTGCATCGCTCCCCAACATGGCGAGTCTTCAGTGGTACTGGGCTCGAACTATGACACGCCAGCCACGAGTCCGTTACCTTGACCACTAGGCTACCACGGCCACTCAATATACGGGTGTCGAAAAGTATATACGAATATATGGCTACACTTTCAAATATTAATTACAAATAAACAAGTAAAGATATTTACTATTTTTTATGTTCTATAAAGAAAGTACCAATGTTCTCTTATAACATCGAGCCTATACAAAATTTTTGACCACGTTCTATGAAGCATTGCTTGTTCAACATTCTGAATGGCCACTGAAACTCGACTTTTCAATTTATCAGTGTTATGAATAGGAGATTGGTAAGCAATGTTTTTCACGTATCCCTACAAGGTAAAGTCCAAAGGTGTTTCGTCTTGAAATCTAGGTGGCCACGGTATTGGACTTACTCGTTCAATGCAATCCCGTGAATCTTTTTCTCGTTTCCAAACTCTAGAGTAATGATGCCTCATTTACACCGCACACATGTTTCAGATTTAACTTCGATGAACCCTTCGACAACATTAGTTCGTTCTTAGAGCAGGGCCATTTTGTATAACGAGAATGTTGTAAAACGTGAATATTGCTCCATCTAGTGTGCATTTCATTAAACAGAAATTTTAATCTTTTCTTTGTGGAACATAAAAAGCAGCAAGCGAACATATTTGTTTACTTTTCATTAATTTTTTGACAATGTTGTCATACTTTTTGGATACCCTATATGTATTTAAATTTATTTGTATAATTTTAGAAATAAATTTCAAAACATCTATCTAGTGGTCATTGTAGGTTTTTTCTTTTATCTATTCATTTTATTATTCCGAGGTTTAGTTTCCTAAATAAACTGTAATTGAGCTGTAATTTATCCAATTAATAATTTTTATTTTTTATATTTTAAAAATATATGTTTTTAAAACAAGTAAAAGGGGGAGCATATTTATTTACAAAAATGATATTTTTCCAAATAAAGTCATATAATTTTTAGTATTTATTACTTTAAAAAATAGTTTTTAAAAAAGCAATGTACAAAATAATCGAACTATTTCAATAAAAATGACACGCGATTTTAGGTCAATATATTGTAGTGTAATAACCTTTTAAATAAAATCTTTCAAAAGAAATTGTTCTTTTTTTACCTAGACTGACTTTATACATCATTTAGATTGCAAAAGTTGATTTCAAATTTGTAAGAAATAATTTATGTAATTAGTATAAGAGGTGGTATATCCGAAAGAAACATAACTTATTTTTTAAACTTTTTTACTTAGTTTTTAAGCACAAACCTTAACCCCCTTTCTAAATTCTCTTCACTAGCACGAATACGCTAATCTAATCTTTTATCCCATTTTTCAAAACATTGCTCAAATCCATCTTTTGCGATGCTTGGCAGCGTCTCCATAGTTTTTTTATCCCTTCATTTTAATAACATCAGCAAAACGATTTCCTTCCATGCCCATTTTCATTCGAGGAAACAAAAAAAGACGCACGGAGCAAAGGCGGGTGAGTATGGTGGGTGAGTAATATGAGTCATACCCCTTTTGATCAAGAATCGTCGTTGGGCATTGTCAAAATTCATTGAAATGAATTCCAAGTCACTCACAGCAGTTCCAATATTTCTTCAATGGTTCGTCGTCAATACTTGAGGATTCCACCAAATTTTTCAAATTTTTTATGTTTTTCGGCAAAGGAAGGGTGACCAGAACAAGGTTTGTAATCAACTGACACTTTACCGTTTTTGATACGGGAAAACCACTGAAGCACTTTAATTTGCCTGTAGCATCGTCCTTATACGCCATTTTTAGCATTTCAAGAGTTTCTATTCCACTTGTTCCGAGCAAAAAAACAGAATTTCACCGCCACTCGCTGTTCACGATAATTAGTCATTGTAAAAATGACGATAACACAAAACAGTTGCCACTGTAAAGTCTTCTGAAATGAGTCCTTACTTTCTTCAGCGACAGTACTCGGCTTAACTCTGGAATGTTAGGTACCCCTTCGTATGATATAATTATATATTTTACACGAGAAAGAATTCTTATTATATTTTGCATGTATATGTATATATATATATATATATATATATATATATATATATTACATATTTTTCAATTCCTACTATTTTTGTTCACACTTTCCCTATATATATACAGTAGAACGTCGTTTATCCGAATCGATTGGGACCGGACACCGTTCGGATACGCGATTGTTCGGATAACCGAAAGTGATCCATGCAGTACATGAAACCGGACACAAAACGAATATTGAAAATCATCACATGCGGGAAACGTGCTTGAAGAAAAAGCAAAAATAGGTGCAAAATGTCGCAATTTCACCTTTATTGTGGAAAATAATCACTTATTTTTTGCTGTACCATTGTGCTCCTTGGATTTTTTTCTCGCTGAAAGGTCTCTGATTCTCTTGAGCAGCTGTAGTTGAGTAGGAGAGCACTCTGATTGTATTTCGTACCACTCCATAACTGTCTCTAACGCGTAGTTATTGTTGCCCTCGTCTTCATTCGTTTTATCGTCGACAGAGTCGGATTCTTCTTGCGCGGAAGTCACAATCTCGTCATCATTTAGCATTTGAAATCCACAGTCTTCTGCATCGCATGCCATCCAGGTTTCTACTACAACAAAACTCGACAAAGGAGCACGTATACACCATCTCACTTGGAAACTAACCAAATATTTCCGCGCAGACTGAACACAAATGAAATTCCCAAATATTTTTAACCTTGGGTTTTCCCGTCACTTTTGGCGTCACCCGAAACAACTGTTGAGCATTGCACTGTTCGAAAACGTATCCGAACTTTGGTTCGGATATTTGACACTCCGGATTATAAACGTTCGGATAAACGACTTTCTACTGTATATATCCTGTTCAAATTTTCAATTGTCAATGAAATGCTTTTTATTCGCCCAGCCAAGTTCAAATGCATTTTTTTAAACCTGTAGTGGATGACACTTGATGTTTCTACACTTTTTTCAAGCATTAATTCTTTAATTAAATTTTACTTTTTAATTTTAATTTATTCTGCATTAAGGCTAGAACTAGCTGCAACAGATGAAGCCAGTAGGTCTTTCTAACGAATTTTTTCTTGGCTTCAAACACTTATTTCTTTATTATCCACTCAAATTCAATTTATTTTTTAAAACTTGTAGTGGTTGACACTTGATGTTAATACGGTTGCGTGGCAGAAGCGGACGTGGGAGGAGCGGACACATAACATTTCGGGGCTTTAGCGGACACATCCCCCCCCCATCTTAGAACAGATTCGATAACCAAATTACAAGGATAAATACATTGTATTAAATTGTTAAGATGTTATAGTGCGAATACATTTTAAACATAGCGAAATGTAATAGAAATAAAAACTTTCAGAGACATATTTAAAAATTAATAGTAAGTAACAATATAATGAAGGGTATGAATGAATTTCAGAAATTTTGTGGAAAACTGTATTTTAGAGTCAAATAAGTATTAGAACAGGTGCAGTTGCCATAAAAATGAATTAGTTTCATTAATGTAAGTAAAAATAAATACTAGAAGTAAAATACAGAAGACACAAGTAGATAAAAGAAAAATAAATACTAACTAACCTTTATTACAAAGGCATAAATATATAATTTACCATTGGATTTAGTCCAACCTAGTTACAAAACTTAAAGATTTTAGATATTTTTCTAGATTGTTTGATGTTTCGAATTCTTTTAGAATGTTTTCAATTCTTTCAAATTTTTCTAAAACTTTTTTCCTTTTTAATAGAGGGTTGGTTGCCTAATTCTCTGGATTTCAAATTAAAAGACACTTTTTGTGTTTCTTCTTTTAGTATTTTAACTAATAAGTGTGTTAATTTGAAATCCAGAGAATTAGGCGACCCTGGATTAAAAAGAAAAAAAAAACATGCGCAAAGAATTGAAAACATTCTAAACGAATTCGAAACATCAAACAATCTAGAAAAATATCTAAAATCTTTAAGTTTTGTAACTAGGTTGGACTAAATCCAATGGTAAAGGATATTTATGCCTTCATAATAAAGGTTAGTTACTATTTGGTTACTTGTATTTATTTTTCTTTTATTTACTCTTGTATCTGTTTTGTACATTTTACTTCTAGTTTTTATATATTTACTTACATTAATGAAACTAATTAATTTTATGGTAATTGCACCTGTTCTAATATTCATTTGACTCGAAAATACAGTTTTCCATAATTTTTAAATATTTCTCTGAAAAAGTTTTTATTTTTATTACATTGCGCTATGTTTTTAAAGTGTATTCGCACTTAATATCTTAACAATTTAATACAAGCAATTAAATTTGATTGGCAACAATGTATTTATCCTTGTAATTCACTAATCGAATCTGTTCTAAGATGGGGGGGGGGAATGTGTCCGCTAAAGCCACGAAATGTTATGTGTCCGCTCCTGCCACGCCACCGTTAAGGTTAATACAGCTTTTTTCAAAAAAAAAATTCAGTAATTCAATTTAATGAACTGAAATAAAATTGTTCTTTGTTGACCAAAGTAGAAATTAACTTAAATTTTTTTTATATTTCTTGTTATGTACCATTTCATAGGTGAAAATATTTAATTTTAATATAATCTTATATTGAAATTGTTATTTCAACCAAGTGCTTTTTCGTCTTATTCTAATCGTGCCATTAAATCGATTATCGTCTTAAAATGTTTTTAAAAATGTGTTTCATTAAAAATCGTGTTTAAGAGAAGTTTCAAAATAAAGAGTCATACTTAGAATTTACGAATCAATGAGCAGAATACAAATTTAAAACTTAAAACCAAAAATATCTGTTATCACACTTATTTTATAACCCAAATATATATAATATAATTTTATTTTTTGTTATAGAATAAATCGAATCAATGATGCGTGCCAAATGTTGAACGAATTATAGAACAGTTACAGTTTTCTGAAACTTTTCATTATTTTACTTAATGTAACAGATGTTACATCAAATCCCTGCTTTAAAGTTTTGGAGAAACGAAATGCAAATTAACCAAAAAATGCATCTCTAAAATTAATTGGATAGACAAAGTGTGTCTTTTGTGTCATATTATTTAAAGAATTTTAAACAAGAGTTTGAGGAAGTATTACATTCAAAGGGAAAAAAGAAAGGATCCAAGTATATCAAACTAATCGACACAATTACTTTTCTTCAACATTGTTTCCTGACTTAAAGAATGTATGAACATAATTTTAAATATTTATTTTGAGAATAACTGTCATTCGAGTTAATTAGCACAAATAAATAATTACTTCTATCTGACATAACGGCAACCGTAATCGAAATAAAGAATGAGATTATCGATGAATAACATAAACATTTTGAAATACTGTAATCACACTTTCAAATGAATTAAGCAATGGTAGAAAACTTTCTTAATTAATCCTGGAAGGAATTTTTAAAAAAACGTGGGCTCTCACACTAGTATAATCGACAACAAAAAGTTTCACGTTTAGATTATTATTACGATGTATCGTATAAAACAATTCACAAGAGCTTGCAATTTCAAAAATAAATAAATTTATAAAACACCAATTATATACATATATATATTCTAAACTGTTTTGTACAAGTATCATGCTACTGTCAATACAGTTTTTGAGTAATTTTATGCAAAGTTTATAAATAATAAGACTTGATTAAATTAATGCTATGTTTTCTATTTCAAACATCCAAAGGCAATATTATCCCCCAATTTTTGCGTAGACACTTAGAAACCTTTTATTTATGAATTCCGCAATCCAAAGTTATATACTGCTGTTTGTAAAAAATGCAAGACCATGAAGGAATCATCAGAATTAAATGAACATTGCTGGAAATATCGATTATAGAATTTTACATAACATAGTAAAGTTTCAGAGCCACCGCGCGCGTGGGTGCGCCGCGCCCTCTGAACAGATGCTGAAAGCGTTTAAATAGAGGGTGTAGTGGGACATGAAAATAGTTAATGATTATTAGTTAGTGGCGAAAGTTTAGTGAGACCATGCCTCCACGATGAAATAAGGAGAAATTCCATAAACTTGCGGAATTTGAACGGGGGAGGATTATCGGCCTTCGAGAAGGAGGATTTTCCTATCGCGCAAAACGAACTCGTGTGCAGCGGAACAGTTCCACAGTGATGCGTATTTCGAAGCAATGGCCCGACGAGCACCGAACAATTCGAAAAACTGGCGGTAGACGACGGAAGGTGACGTCAGCGTACGACGATCGACGCATGCTCCGCATGACGGTGAGTGACCGTACAGCTTCCTCCAGGCAGTTGGCAGCATGTTGGTCTACTGCTACAGGTGTACTAATGTCGGCTTCGTCAATTCGTCGACGTCTGCTACACCGTGGATTGCGTGCAAGGGTGCCTTTATCCAGGATCACCCTCACAGCAAACCATCGACAGTTGCGTCTGCAATGGGCTCATAAGCACAGAGCCTGGCAGGCTGATTAGCACCAAGTTGTCTTTTTAGATGAATCATGCTTCAATTTGTGGGACCATGATGGCCGCATTCGTATTAGACGCTATGCCGGTGAACGCTACCATCTAGAGTGTGTTAACGAACGACATAGTGGCCTAACACCCGGAGTTATGGTTTGGTGTGCGATTTCGTATCATGGACGATCCAATTTGCTACGAATTGAGGGTAATCTCAATAGCAACAGGTACTTCCGGGAAATACTACAGCCCGAAGTCATTCCCTTCCTTCAAGGCATCCCTGGAGCTATCTTTCAACAGGATAATGCACACCCACATGTTGCAAAGACTGTTCGAGACTTATGTTCAGCATAACACATACAACTTCTTCTTTGGCTTGCTTATTCCCCGGATATGTCACCTATTGAGCCCGTGTGGGATTTGGTTGATCAGCGTCTCGCTGGTGATCAGCGTCCCGCAGCTTCAAAGGACGAACTTTTGATGTGCATACAAGCAATATGCAATTCTCTTCCACAAGCAGACATCCAAAATCTGTTTGACTCCATGCCACATCGTATAGCAGCACTTATTGCAGCGCGTGGTGGCTACAGCAAATGCTGATTTCAGACACTTAATATTGTTTGTTTTTTTTGCTTTGCAAAATTCGTCATTTATTTGTACTAATACAAGTGGTTTGTACATTATATTTCATTTTATTCTGATGATTCCTTCATGGTGTTGCATTTTTACAAACAGCGGTATATTACCTACCATGGCAATGTTATATATGTCACTTATTGAAATTTCATTTATGAATGAATATAAAAAAACTCTTATACAGGGTATCCGAAATGTATTTTTGCACTTTTAAAACCCGTGAGCGGTCGCGCGGGGCACTCCAGACTCACGAAATCTTTAATTCTGGGAAAACAGTTTATTTGTTACAAATGACCGTATCAGTATTCTCCAATATGACAATCTTCATGTAAACCAAAATATATTTGTCTCGTGTCTCTCTCTTTTTTGGGAACGGCAAACGTTTTCTTACAATCTCAAGGTACTTGGGGTGACTGAGTCTCCCGCGTGGTCACTTTCGTTCCAAAATATTTTCTATGAAATGGCTACATTTTTCTTTTGTGAACGCCTTAGTGGTTTTGATTTCTGTGTTGTTCGACTCATTATGGCTTATAAATGTAATCGAACAAAATATAAAATGTAAATGAACAGAATACAAAGAAAGAAATTGGCATTTGTGCGAACTCTATTGGATGAAGTTGAAACTGATCAAGCAAGAGTAGAAACCTGATGAAATAATAGATATTAATCTTGATAGCGCTTAGGTTCTCAACGTGGGCGACAACACTTCCTTGTGGGCTTTTGAGGCTTCAGGGGGGCAGTTAAAGACCAGAGAAGTTAGGGGGTTTTGAGATGGTATGGAGGGGCATGGGCAGATTAGCCAAATGTAGTCTAAAAGAGACTAAAAAAATACGCTGATTATGAACTAACAAAAGTAAACTTTAATACTGGTTACCTTATGTTGACTGTATATATTTAAAATTGTATATTCGTGGCAATAGCTATTTCAGATTTGCAAGTAAAAAAAATTTAGAAAAAAAACTAAATTACAAAAAATCTATTCTATTAATAATAGAATATTAAAAATATTTAATTCGTGTTTTCACCATGCATTATGTACGCTCTTATTTCTCTGGAGTGGGAGGGGGGTGGTATCAAAATATTCACTAGAAAGCGGGGCTCCAGTTCAAAAATGGTTGGGGACCTATGTGATAGCGAAAGTAAATTTGAGAAAAAGTGATGCACATGAAACGTTTGAGTTTAAAAGAAAGTTTTCAAATGCTACCTAAAAAAATCCATCAAGTAACATATGGAGCCTCAAGTGTACACAAAACACATTGCGCCCTTTCAAAAAGACACAAACAAGAAAAAGCTCTACTTGCTATTTGTCCATCATCAAAAGACAATAAAACTACAATAATTTGAGCAAAATATGACAGTTTTGTCTGCAAATATTATTTATATAATGTCAATGAAAAGTGTATGTGATTTGTGCTCTTTATTAAGGTCATGCACATTTGAAAAATTAAAGTTCAGTTTTATTAAATTTTTTCTTAAATTATCATAGAAACGTAGAAGAGATCTTAAGAGTAGGTAAATATACTTTCTCTTAATTAAATTATTCACTGAAAGTACAATTTTTATCGCGTGCAATAAAATTAATTATATAAAAAAAAGGACTGAGAGTGACTCATTTGACCCGCGCGAGCTTTAACGTTAGTATCAAGTGCGCGCATGCCCCGGGTTAGAAATGATAAACAACAAACAAATAATGATATGTACTTACGACTTTTTATATTCCATAAAAAATACCTTCTTTGTAACATTTATTGTATCCTTCCAATGTAAACACCGTTATTCGAACGCATTACATCGAGCCTATACGAGATTTCTAACCACGCTCTATGAAACATAAAACAGTAGAGTCCCGAAAATTCGGCCTAACGTAGACCGAAAGGCTGCCGAGTTTGTGAAAATGCCGGATTATCGATCATGCGATTCAAAAAGAAAAAGAATGAGTGTACTCCCCAGAAAATATTGTTTTTTAAAGAGAAAAAAACTGTCTATAATGAAAATTAAAGTAGCCTACTTTTTGCAAAAAACTGGTTACTTTCTTAAGAAAAATATGTTATGTCCTGTTATCTTCTGTACTGCTCTCTGCGTTTTTCTGCTTCATCACGAAGATGGCAAAGGAACAGTAAGTCCGTTACCGACGCACCTTGGTGTTTAATACGTATCCTTTAATCCCTAACTATGTGATTTTGTAGGCTAACCATGTGATGGCGTTCTCAGCGTTATCGTTTTCATCATTTTCCGGCACTTTTTTCATTAGCCCATTCCTGTCTTTTCCCGAGCTGGGCTCGGGCAGGCAAAAAGTACCATCCAGCTCGGGCATAGTGAAAATCTATACTGCGCGATCGGTCTATCCCGAATTATTTCACATTGGCTTTTTATGGTTTCGAATAGTTGAAAAGTACCACTCGGTGGAATTTTCTGCAAAAAGAGGGCGTCTTCTGCTGTGCACCCACCTTCACTCTTGTCTGAAAGACATTTTGTTGACTATATTCCCCCAACAAAGAAGAAAACAAATCCAACACGATAGTGTATTATATGATGCTTGCTGAAAGAGAGACTTAAAAGGTAAGAAGATAAGAAGAGAGAAACACCATTCTACAGAGTGCGGTGTTGGGTTATATGCAGTACCGTGCTTTCGAATTCATCATACACGACCAAATTTTGATGAATAATTTCACAATCATTTATGTAAATGCAAAAGATGTAAGTAAAATTTGCAATTCAAGATAAAAGCCAGGTATTCTTAAGCTTTATAATAATAGTTAGTGTGAATTGACTCCAAAGTCTAATGATTTCTGCTATACAGAGAGCCAACTTTACAGGTAAATTACTCATTTGCTTAAATAAAAAAAATTTACATTAATTTTTCGGAAATATTGTATGCGAAGGTTCTATTATATTTAAAAATATATGTATGTTTGAAAATATGCGTAGAAAAACAGACAGTTTTATTCATAATTCAGAAATAAAATGAATTTTTGAAAGGGGTTAACTGTAGCATCCGCAATAATTTCTGCTTTGGGCATAATGTTTTGTTCGGTATCGTTCTGGAACAGGTCTGCAAGTGGATTTTTTTAAACCGTTGTAAGGATGTGACCGAGTTATCTTGAATGTGCCTGGTTATCGAGGTCCGAGATTTCGGGACTCGATTTATCTGAATAGTGGCTGTATTTCGACTTTTCAGTTCATCAGCGTCCTGAACTGAAATTTGATAAAACAATATTTTCCTCATATATTCATAAAAAAAAGTTGTGTCAACAAGATTATTACGCTACATATCGTCGTATATCTTTAATGCTATTTATAAATTGTGGGGTCTTGGAAGTGATCTCTGATTGTGGGCAGTCTACAATTTAAGCTGTATCTCTGTTGTTGGTTAATGTGGAATAAATCATTCCAAAGCTTGCGATTATTCTAGAGGTGATATGACATTTTGAAATGAGAAAGTTGCAAATCATTGAAGTAGAACCATCTACTTGACATTTTATTTTTATTTTTATATAAAAGAAATTGATATTTTTTGAGGAACATAAAAAACCATATGGCAGACCAATACTTGTTTATTTATTTATTTATTATTTCTTTTACGTTTTAAAAGTGAAAAAGATATATTTCGGACACACTGTATTTTTACCTTTAAATTAATTTTGGGCTACACAGTATCCTTTTTAAGAAAATATTTTTGGAGACAGTAACAGTAAAAATAATTTATGTTTCATATATTCAGATTGTATTATTAAATTGACTCTGAAAATAAAAAGTCAGTCAAACAAGCCAATATATTTCACAATTAAAAAATTAAACATTTTTAAGTCTTTTTAAACTTTTGTAAAATGTTAAAATTGTTTTAAGTGATTTATATTTCTTAGACTATTGGAAACAAAAGTTAGTATGGAATTAAAAATCTGTTACCTTGTTAAATTTTATAAATTATTTTTATAACAAAAACTGGAAAATACACGATTTTTTAAAAAAAATATTAAGTTTTTTTTAAAGAAATAACTGGAGCTCACAGACCAAATTCCATATAAATTTTATAGAAAAAGTATTTGTGAGTATACACAAAAAATTTCAAGAGTCTATCTCGAACAGAAAAAAAGCCTTCGGGATTAAAAAACACTTACATCTTCAAAATTAAAAGTCTAAGAAAAACACATTTAAAGTTTTTAAAGGCATAAAACAGAAACTAATAATGCCTTAAAGCTCTAATTTTCAATATATCATTTCCCAAAATATGTACTTCATCAAAACACTGCTTTAATTTATTATGACTGAAAACATTTTTCCAAATATGCTTTTGCATAATATTAATATTATTTATTACAACGAAAATTTATTCAGCTTTATTTTAATCTAATACTTTCCCAAAAGTTCTAAATGATATCTAATTTTTTCTCAGTTTTAAATAAGGACAGTTAAGCACAAGTTTAAGATTTTGTTGTACTTACTATTTAAAATACTGTAGTGTAGTACTACAATATATTTGCTATAATGCAGTTTGGTACTTCATAGAAATATTCAGTTCTTTCAGCAATATTAGTACCGGCTGAAGGATGAATTGTAGATTTATCATTTTCAGTCGTCTTCCATCTCTTCCAAATATTATTTCTCATAGAAATTTCCGCACGTTTTGGCCATGGCATTTTCTCAACAAGGAAAAATTAATGTAAGTAAAAGTAAAAAGCTTCCAAGTTATGTAAACTATGCGTAAAAATAAATGTTGATCTTGAAATTGATTGATTGATCTTAAGTAACTATGAGAGAAATAAAATTCATTCGAAACGGAAGCCAACAGAAATGATTTTAGTAATGAAAATTACAGCTAATAGCCATTTCACACTGAAAAAATGGATTGCGTTCGAAAATATTTTAAATTAATTCTATTTATAAATATCAAAAAGGCTTTAAAATGAAACTGAAACTAAAATCTAAATTCAGAAAATTTCAAACACCTTAAAAGTGAATTGATCTTCAGATCTGAAATTTTGGGGTAAGGCTTCCAAATATACAGACCATAGGAAAATGGAGAAAAATCAATATTTCTTTTATTTTTAGGGTATTGTTAGGCCTTAGTGGGGAAATCATTAATTATTTCAAAACATTTGAAATAACTTCGGTTATATTACACATCAACTTCACATATTTAATTAAAACTCGAGCAATAGTTTGAGAAACTTAAGCAGCACCACGTACAAGAATGTATATTTTTCTTTGAATTAATTATGTTTGTTGGCACACCACACACACCTTGCCATCCCTTTTTACCATAAGGTAGGTAATGGAGAGGCTCTTTTCCACTTTGTCCACGAACGTGGTAAGATATAAAAACAATTTTAATGTGTAATAAACATTTCTAAAAAATTTTCTTATAAAAAGCATTTATAAGTCAATAGTTTTAATTAATTATGTTTAAATTATTGTATTGTTACCCAAAACAATAGTGTATAGAAAATTTTAGCTCAAATGAGCGCTTTAAAATGTGAGGAAAAAAACTTTTCAAGTTTTGACACAAGTCGCCAAAAATAATGCCAACGTGGCTGTATTTGTAATTCTTTGAATAATTAGTTTTAATAAATTAATTTTTATTAATTTTAATTAAAATACTGTATTGTCGTCCAAAATAAGCGTGTATATAAAATTTCAGCTCAATTGAGTGCTTTAAAATGCCTTTTATTAACGATTGAAAATTTGAACGAGATAAATATAGAAGAGTGTGAACTAATAGTAGGAATTGAAGAAAAAGGAAGAAACATGAAAGCACTGAAAATTCCTGTATCTCATTAAAATAGAATTTGTTCTCTGACATGAGGTTAAACCAAACTCAGATTCAGATGAACCAAAAACTACACCTTATAGTCTAGTAATCATGGTAGCCAGCTGCGTTTCCTGCGCTGTTCGAAACTGAGTTGTGGATTCGACACCTGATTCCACTAAAAACTATTGAGTGAAACAAAGAAAAAAACTGCCGATCGTTAAATCAAAGATCGCTTTGAAGTCCTTGTATAGGGAGGTACGGAAATTGGGGAAGAGAGTTGCTGGGGCTCCGATATCATTCACACACACACACATCACACACACATTTTATCTGATCCTGGAAAATAAGCTCCTGGTTTATTAAACGTATCACCATATCATTTGTAAATAAACGTCAATATATATAAATCAGAAAATCAATATCAAGAAAAAAAAGGCCCGACAGTTTCAGCATTTGAATTGTATTATGATAAAACAGAATCTTCTCGTAATTTGAGGCACGTCAAAGTGACGTGGAAGATCCTTCAATTGATATCTGTTCTCAAGTTTCACATCACGTCGAAACCGATGGTTAGTTGGATAAGATTACGTACATTAACTCCTACTATTCTGCGTAAGAATTAGACCAGCGAGCCATAAGACATTGGGCTGTTGCTGTGCAAGCTGGCTTAACTCGGCTCAAATTTGCTTAGTTTATAAACATTTATTTCCCATTTATGTTATATTTAGTTATTATATATTTAATTGATTTAAATAGATATAGCATTGGTGACATTGAGGTTACAAATTTTGCCCAACCATTGATCTCTAATCCAACATTATCTTATAAATGGCCCCTTATACAGTTTTCCAACAAAAGGTCATCAATTTAAAACGATGAGAAAATGACATGTCTAGAAATTTATTCACGTCCGTGTTTGATGCAGTTCAATGCTTCTCACAGTATAACTTTTTATATGTGTGTGCTCTACAGAAGATATGTACACATTTTTAGAACAATTTTAAAATGAATTGAAAAGTGTAAACATTTTTGGGAAGAATCCCTGGCAACAGCTTATTATTTGGTTTAAATGAATTATTGAGATGAGTAGAAGCAGTAGAACGTAAAGAACTGTAAACTTTGAATAGACAATCGTTAGGAGCAGTGAGACTAATCTATAACTCTGTAGCGGTACCATCTATAAAAACCAGTAACAGTCCATCGGATAAGCACCACTTTATATGGTGACCTTGATTGAATTGAGAAAAACGCACCTTTGATCTGTCATGGCTCCATTACCACAAAAAGAGCAACTAAAAACTCGTCAAACTCACTTGACCGCAGCAAAAGTCGTCGACTCACGTGAGACAATCTCCTCCAGTCAAAAGCAGCACTCTCTCACACCATTCGCCATTACAACATATATCGTTCCTTCGCCTATACACCGACTCACGGGTGGGAGATGTGTAGCGGTATCATCTATATAAGCCAGTAACAGCCTCCGAACTGATAATTTTGGTCCAGGGGTATGTTACGTGCTTAAGGAACCGAAGGTCGTGGATTTGGATAAGCTCCACTTCAACTGTATTGCGTACTTATTCATGTTATAACTTGTGCAACACATTTATTCTTCAGTTTATTCCACATCAGAATAAATTACTAACAACTACTAAGTCATATCAATTTTACATGCAAGGCAGAGTGAGCAGAAATACTGTTTAACTGTTACAGTTTGCGAACTACCCATTTATTTATTATTAGAAAACGTCGACTAGATGGCGCTGCTTGTAATCTCAAAATTGAGTTGTGAGAGCTCACATGTCAGTGGCTCTGATGAGTTACGACTAAATGCGGCTGTGATCTGCATCTGAAGGAAGGGTTGGTTACACTTATAATAATTCAGCAAATGTAAATAATTCGTATTTTTTTTAATTGTGTGTTCCCATAAATAAATGCATTTTAAGAAATAGAAGAGTACTGATCATTTGAAAGGCCACCAACTATAACATCTATATTTATTCCGTGGGTTTGATTAAATAACAGTCCCAAAAAAGTCTAATTATTATAAAAAATACGAAGAAAAATATTCAAACTTAATTCCGATAATTAAAGAAAATCCAGGAAAAACTTTATTTTGTAGCTTATTTCGTTTACAGTGAGAAATTAAAAATAATAGAGAATGGGAATCAATCATGAACTCAACTAATCGTACCATCTAGAATACATGTTTATGTTTAATATTTTTAGAAGAAATTCCATTCCATTATCCCGAGAACTTTCAAAATTGGAATCAGGACTAAGTCACCATTGATACTTTGAGAGCTATTGCATTTCTTGAAAAAAAAATTGACATAGATATATATCAAATATACTCTTCAAAATATTCTGCGAAGTCCCTTGACTTTTTATCTACGGACTGTAACGCCTTTGATTCCTGAAGAAAAATACTTTCTAAGAGAAAACTTATCACGATTGATGAATTCTGGAAAGTAATGAAAGAAGAATGGTAAGCAATATTTCTCGAACTTTACGAAATGCCCTTTTATTGTTGACAGCACTATGGAGATTTTATAGTCCAGGCATAAAAGAACAAAAGATCTTCTATCATGGAATAGTCGAACATTTTCAAATTAGACTATACATTTTAAAAATAAACGAAAACATCCAAAAATCATTCTAAAAATGTGTATATTTTTTTATATATTCGACTTAAATGCCTATTTGAATTTCTCGGACAGGGATTCCTTCTTGTAGCTGGGAAGTACAAGATTTTGTTTTTTCAAAACACACGCAACTAAATAAGAGGTTCACGATAGAAAAAAAGGAATTTTACTTATTTTTTTACTTAGGTATTCGACTACCCTAAAATTGTGAATTTTGCCAAAAATTGACAAATTTTTTATGATTTCATTTTAAAGGCAATCTTATTAGCTTTATAAATATACCAAGTTTATCATTTTCGTTCACTATAACAAAAACTACAAGTGTTTTAGTAAAAGCAGATGTCATTAATTTAAGCAAGATGTCATACTTTAAAAAGGGTTTTACTCGAAATAGTGATTTTTTTGAAAATGTTCAAACGGAGCCTGTGATTGCTCAAAAAGTTTTGAAAATAATAGCAGAAGTGTTTTTAACCTTCAGATTTATCAATTCAGTTTTATTACAAGTTTACAGTCCCTTATGTGAATATAATCATTGTTTTTTAAGCAATTTCATATAATAACTGAGATAAAGTGCTCTAGTTTTTTGTAAAAATTAAAATATCTCTTATCCTGAAGGTCATTTGACAATGAATAACGCAGCAACAATCAGAATTGAAAATTGAAAATGTGTTCATAAACTTTGGTACAGAATGGGCCACGTGTAGGTTATTTTTTGTCAATTTTTACCCATTTTTTTCCCATTTTAGTTATAATAATTTATTTTTCTCTTCTTAATTTTAGCATATTTTTCTTAAATGTACTAAACAAATATAAAAATAACAAATAAATCTACATATCTCCATTTTTTTTAAAAAAGTTGTCGCAACCAATCGGATACCTTAAGATACGCAAATTTCAAACCACTTCACATGCCATAAATATTTTCCTTTGTT
>BMAO01012798.1:0-10842 GCA_019973975.1 Trichonephila clavata
TACATTATTCTAATTTATAATGTAAATTATTTATTATTTTTTACTATTGTATAATTGAAAAGTATATTTATATTTAAGTTAGAGAATAAATAGAAGAATAACTTATTTCAAAACATTTGAAGAAGATTCGTATTCACTAAATAAAAGACATATATAACTCAGTCATTTTCTATTTTCCATTCTTTTAGTTGCTTAATTGTTTGCAAATAGCATTGTTTCTAAGATTCATAAAATGAAATTAAAATGAATTCGTTTCTAAATGAAAAAAGATTTTTACTAAATTTCTTTGAGGAAATGGAAAATTTATACCTTAGATAGGAGAAGAAAGTATAGTGTAAACTTATTATAAGTGGCATATAAAGTTTATATTTGTAAATTATACAAATTGATCGTTTCCATCAAATTTTTCTTTAAAATCCATTTATTTTCTTGTTTTGTCCTTTAACCTTTCTAAAATAATATTTAAAGAATACTGCTATGGCAAAGATCAAGTTTTCGTAGAACTTGGAAAAAATCCGCAAAGCATGTTCATTTTTTTTTTATCAGGAAAGTTGCAGGTGGTATATGACAACAATCATGAATCTTGCCTTCGGTGAATGTCCATCAGGTGTTCTCGCAGGTGTATTTATTCATTTTAACTTTAATGAAGCGCCCTTTTACTTTTTTTTTCTTTTCGGGTGTCTTTTTTATTTACATTGAGTGATAGTAGTAACACGGGGAATAGAGGCAACGAATATAAGATATCACAAATCAAAGTCAAAAAAGAAGATATATTATTGCTGTCAATGTACCTACATTAAATAATATATATATATATATATATACTTCATACTTCGTGACAAAAAAAGTGAAATTTTCGTGACGAACCCAGAATCTTAAAATATAACGCATCTTTGTAATTACACCTTAAAAAAAAATTCACATTTTATTTTTATGGGGTCAATAAGGTCTAAAAGTTTATTTTTGGATCTGCCTTTTTTGTGAATTAAGTATTTGATTGCCTGTATTAATACAGACTATGATGGTAGTCTCCTCATATTTTATAATTTTTCTTATACTTTTATATTTTTCAAAATTTTTAATACCTTCTTTTCATACGTAGTAAAAATTTTTAAATTTAGTTTAAAAATGAGTATTAAATTAATCTTTATCTGAGAATCAAAAATCGATCACTTGTTTTATTAATTTTGGAGCTTATTGCCGCTTTATAGCATTACATTAATCAAAGAATGCATTTTACTGTTCTCTACTATTACTCAGTGTATAAATAGTTTTTTCCAGTGAGAAAATATTTGAGCCTATCATCACCTCCCTAACAGGGGTGTTTCAAATCGTATCAGACATTTTTGTCAAAAGCTTATAATAATGGGTTATCTGAGAGTATCCATTTTTGTAATTGTAAAAGCTTTCTCTTTTGATTTTTTTAAATGTGCATTGAGATATCTTAAAATTATGCTGTACAGGAATTGAGATAATTGAGAAATAATTAAATATGAAAATGCCATTTATTTTATAATCTATAAACCTGGCATTCACAATATATAATGTCCCCCAAAATTAGAAATTGTTCCCTTGACCTTTTTTTTAAACGTTGTTTCATTATTTATTTCATATATGAAGGAAATGAAGTTTTTTAAAGCACTTGTCTCATTTTTTTTCGGTGTTTATGTATGTATACTTCATGACTTCGCTTTTTGATAGCTTTCCATTAATAAAAAAAATCCTTACGTCAATATTATGTCCCAATTTTTGAATGTTCGTGAGTTTAATCGTATATTGATGGGGGAAAAATCTATGGAGCTAAAATTTTTCAATTTATACCTAAAAAATATTATCTTACGTATTTTGTATGCACAAAAATTGATGACTTAGGTAGCTAAATAAAATAGTATCCTTGCTATTATACTGCATAAAATGGATTGTTGTTTTATTTTTTTTAAAAAAAATCTAACATTTTTAATTAACGAGCATGTTTTTAGTATTTTTTGATTTTTCAAGTATGTAAATAACAAACTGAACACACTTAGAATTGCCAAATGACAAAATTAATACGTTGGAGGTTATTCAATTGCAATATTGTTTGTGGTAAAAGAAAACATAAATATCTTACTAACACGGACTCAAGTTTGGATTTAGAAAATATTTCTAAAGTATTTTATTCTTTTTTTGTTAGGTGATTCTTAAGGTATGTGAATTTTGCCAAAAATTGACAATTTTTTTATGATTTTATTTTATAAGCCATCTTATAACCTTCATAAAAAAATACCAAGTTTATTATTTTCCGTTCACTAGAGCAAAAACTACAAGTGTTTTAGTAAAAGCAGATGCCATTACTTTGAGCAAATGTCGTACTTTAAACGCTTTTTACTATTAATGTGTTTTTTTTAAATGCTCAAACGGAGACAGTGATTGCTCAAAAAGTTTTGAAAATAATGAACTGAAATTTTTTGTGTATGTTTTGTATAATAGTAGAAGTGTTTTAACCTTCAGATTTATCAATCTTTGTTTTATTACAAAAGTTACAGTCCCTCATGTGAATATAATCACTGTTTTTTTTAAGCAACTTCATATAATAACTAAGATAATGAGCTCTAGTTTTTGTAAAAATTAAAATATCTCTTATTTTGAAGGTCATTTCAAAAATGAATAACACATCAGAATTGAAAAATTGAAAATTCGTTCATAAACTTTTGGTACTGAATGGACCCCGTTTATGTTATTTTTTGTAAATTTTTACCTATTTTTTCCCATTTTAGTAATAATGATTTCTTTTTCTCTTCTTAATTTTAGCATATTTTTCATAAAATGTTCTAAACAAATCTAAAAATCACAAAAACAAGATATCAATCATTGTCATGGCCAAGTAATTTTAGCGCGTTTTTCACATGTTGTATTTTACAATAATGCAACTAATGAACTTTTTACTAACAGAAAGTAGTGTGTGTTGTACTGTACTAAAAAAAAATTAAAAATGATTAAATTTAAATATGATTCGGCTCATCTAGGACACAAATGCGACCAAATGCCGAAAACCCGAGGTCAATTGATTGCTTATTGGCTGAGAAAAAGGTACGACAAAATATGGAACGAACGAAGACGAAATTTGCGTCCTAATAGCGCTTTTGTTCCACTGCGTGAAAAACGCGCTAAAAATCCCCGTATCTCCATTTTTTTCTTAAAAAAAAAAGTTGTCGCAAGTAGCCGGATACCTTAACTTATTTTATAACGTAGTTTGAATATCAATTTGTTACAAATTCTTTTAAAAGTAATACGACAGAAGTAACGTTCATAAAGTACTACTTTCCTTACAAATGCACAGTGAAAAAGAACGAAAGAAAACATCGTTAATGGATTGTTGAACATTAAGAACACTATAATCTATCTTCAGTAACAATCAGTCCTTTTTTATGCTTTTTAAACTATTTTTGAAGGTAATTTATGAAGCATCCAAATCATCGATGTTTCGCCAAAACTCATCGGGTTGTGTCTTCCCACTTACGTGTAACATTCCTAATTTTTTTGCGAGTGACATTGCCCGTGACAGTGGAAATGGAATTCTCGCTCGAACGTTAAGGTCATTAGACTTGCTCAGCTGACCCGTGGAGCATTGTAAGCGATGGGTGGAGTGTTTGCCCGCTCACAATCTAACCAAAGAGTACATAATATTAAAGGAGAGTAAACGGGGAAAAAGATCACCTAATCACAGTTGCTAATTCCTCTCATCCGCTTAGCTTTCTTTAAAAAAAATTTTTTTTTTCAGTGTGCTATACGAATTGCAGTTTTTTTCTCTCTCTCTTTCCTTTCCGTTTTTCTAGTAAAGTATTTTTTTAAAAATAAAAGCAAATTTGAAAGGAAGGATCCATTGGAAATTTCTCAACGCTGGACATTGCATTTTAAACAAGTAATATAAAACATTTTTTTTAAAAGTCAATTCCTACTTAGGTCAAAAAAGATTTTATTTTAGTTACTTTTTATTTTGTTGTTGCAATTAAGAAAAAAAAATGTATATACATATGACAAAATCACAATATTAAGTGACAAAATAGAAAGCGATTTTCCTTGCAATTTTCCATTTTCTTTTGTATATATGGTATTGGACTATTTTTTTTTGTTTGTTACTATTTATTCATCAACTAAATTTAATTATTCAAAAAAATAGTATAGTTAAAAAGAAATCACATTCTCGGAAGTAACGCCATTCCAGAGGGGATTCGAACCCACGACCTTTGAATTAGAAGTCCAACGCGCTCTTCATTGCGCTACAGGAACACAACGAAGGATTTTCCTTTCTGTATATGCTGTTGGACTATTATATTTTTATTTGTTACTATTTATTCATTTTTTAATATTAATAATGAATTTATATTAGAAAACTGTATTAACATCAAGTGTCATCCACTAAAAGTTTATATATATATATATAAGATAAGCTTCGACGCGGAGAAGAGCCCTAACACCGTTTCTTTCATTGACGCGTTCATTTTATCACAAGGTGAGATAGGATAACTTGAAATATCTCATTAAAAATGAAATGCCATGTGATGTCAGCGGAGCCATAGTTAATTTCGTTAGAGTCGATCTGCACTTTTTAAAAAATTATGAAACTGATAAAGAAAAATAACTATGCAGAATAATATCTTGGATTTAGTTTGTAATTTGAATGTTTTTCAGAGTAACATAAAATTACGAAATTCCTTATTTGATTTATTACTATATCACGCAAAACGATTACAATATCAAAGACAAATAACCAGTCGGACACCGGTGTTAACACCGGTCGGACTGACCACTCCATTTAAAAATAAACTTCAGAACATAATTTCAATTGTTACTAGATTTCATTAAAATAACAGATGTAACAATTGGTTTAGACATAAATGAGTTAAATATAGAATTATAATTATATTAGAGTTTTAGTTATAAATGTAACACAAATTAGTTTTCCAATTTATACAGCTTAGAAAGAGAAAGGGAAGTCAGAAGTCAAAAAGAGAAGTCCAATCAAAAGTTAAGGTTGTGTAAAATTTTATTAGTTTTGAATTTTTTTAAAATTATATGACGATTCATAATTTTGATCAACCTCGTGAAGAGCATAATAAGCAGTAGCCTAACGGAGAATGTTAGAGCCCCTCTGCTAAGTCAGGTTTGGGGCACCAAGCTGGATTTTTTTTACTTGACGTCAGTCAGGCTTTGTGTCCCCGCGAGGCGGGGGTGTACGTTACGCCACTGATAGTACGTGAGCTAGTTTTTACCTCTCTAGCTTCCGTATCACAACCGTGTGAGTACTTTGACGTTCCTATTATTATAGTAGAATAGCCCAAATATTGATTGGGACCGACAACTATGTAAAACCTGAGTTTTACCACACTTCTATTTTTTTAATAGAAATATGTCGCTGTATAATCTTGAAATATTCTACGATTTTCATGTCTTAATTATAATCAGTGGCATCATTCATTGAATACTAATTTTTTATAAAATTGAAAGATCTTTTAAAATACTCTTTACTTAATGAGAAAATCCATAATATTATTTAGAGAACAGAAGCATGCATCTCCTTTCTAACAAAAAAGTGCGCTTAAAACACACATAACTTGTGTAATAGTCGGTTTCAGTGTTTATATGTATTAATGTAAATTCTTTTGGAACAGTGGGAAGTGACAATCTAATTGGCTGTACAGTAATTAATATTGTTAAGTGTTAACCTTTCGTAATGCCAAAAAATTAAGAAATAACTCTGTCCTGACTATTACATTTGTTTTGAAGAGCTGTGCTTGTGCATATCTTGTACAATTTTCGTATGATTTTGATGAAGGGACACACTTCATTTTTTAAAACAAATGCAAGTATACTAAACTAAAAATAGCACTAATAATTCATATATTTTTTCCTAAAGAAAAAACTCACATTCAAATTGTGAATTTTCCCTTCTTTTGCTCATGATTTTTTGACATTATTATTGTTCGATTAGCAAATAATTTTATTAAATTCTACGAAAGTTTGCAAACTTCCCTCTAAAAACTAATAAACAAATTATACTTGCAGTTAGTCTACTGTTAACTGCGTTTGAATAAATAAAACCATTTGTGAGGCTTTGAAAGGTCTTCTTTGACTTAAAAAGACGGTGTTTATTTTTTTATCTGTCAAAGTGGGCGTGTGGCATGCCAGCTGATTATTTTTTTAAAAGTCATTTTGACATACTTCTAATTTATAAAATAGCAAATACTATGTTATATCACTGGAAAAGTCACGAATTGGAGATTTCAGAAATATGAAAATCTCAAAATCGATAATCTGAAGATTTTTAGCCTATTGAGTGCTCATAAACAAATAAAGTACTTGTAAAACTTAACAGTTCTTTTTTTTTCCAAAAAATTTGAAGTTTGAATTATATATATACAAGTAAATTATTTACTTGTATATATATATATATATAATTGTATATATATATTACTTATTTTTCATGCATATATGTATTACTTTTACTTCATTCACAATATAAGCGTATTGTTGTTTTACTTTTATGGCAAGTAAAAAATATTGGATTTATACGTGGTTGAGTTTAAAAACATGGAAGTTATGAAATCCAAAAATCGAGATTCACAGAATCTAATTAAATATTCTTTGAAACCATTCTATCGTACTTTTTAGCGCGTTTTTCACGTAGTGGAACAAAAGCGCTATTAGGACGCAAATTTCGTCTTCGCCTTCGTTCCAGATTTTGTCGTACCTTTTTCTCAGCCAATAAGCAACCAATTGACCTCAGGTTTTCGGCATTTGGTCGCATTTGTGCCCTAGATGAGCCGAATCATATTTAAATTTTCCCATAGTTTTCCCGAATTTTCCTACAAATTTTCCTGAATTTCGCTAGTTTATAACAAAATTTTCTCAAATTTTACTAGTAAATTTATTGTTTGCAAATTTTTTTTTTTGCTTTTTTATAGTGCTGATACAGATTTGTGTCATTATTTCTTTTCAGCTCAATAGTAGTACTCATTTAGAGGAGTGGTACAGTACTACTTTCTGTTAGTAAAAAGTTCATTAGTTGCATTATTGTAAAATACAACATGTGAAAAACGCGCTAAAATTACTTGGCCATGCCAATGATTGATATCTTGTTTCAAATGTCTGCGTTTTAAACTTTTTTTGAAACGTTTCGGTTAGTTAGCATGTTTGTGTGTCATTTTATCTCTAGGTGTGTGCTTTGTTTTTTTATTTACCTTCGCGTCACATATTACCTGCATCCGCTCACCTTATGTTCCTCGGCGCAACGACCGACACACATATGCTCGTGGGGAAGATAAAAGTGTTCGTTGTTTTTCTTTTGTTTTTGTCTCAGCCATGGATGTAGTGGAGGAAGTGGATATCGTACTTTATTTACAACACGTAGCGATTAGGATTTGATTCTTTCCGGTTCGATACATCTTGATTCATTTCGAGAATTAACAGCCACATCCGTGGGCCATTCCCGAGATTGGGTCGATTTTCATGATTTTCTTTTAAAAATGTGATTCTTTAATACTGTTCAAAGCTATTTGAACTTGAAAACAAAGTCGGTTACTAAATCGGAGGCAAAAGCTCAGTAAAGTTTTCGCATACAGAGAATCGTTATAAGTTAAGTGTTCACATTAATTTGCTACATTAGAAAAATGATTCTAAAATGTTTCATCATTTCAATACATAAATGAATTATTTAGCTTATGAGAAATTAGAATTAATACTTTTCGTAAATAATGTCTCATGATTTTTGTTTATTTTCTAACGATGTATTGTTTTCTTGTAAATTACTTTTGACTTTAAAAGAATATGGAGGATTAATTTTCAAGAGACTATGTAAGATGTCAGAATAAATAATTTCTTGTTTGGGGGAAAAGAAATGGATTTAATTGGTCTAATTATAAAATTTTAATCTACGGGGGATTTGATGACGAAGATACTCGGAACATATCTTCTCCAAACAAAAGTTTAACTATGCAAGTCTCAAAAATGGTTTTAACGTGTAAGAAATAACAAATTATATGTAAGGGGTGTAACAATGGGCTATCCACGAGATCTATCTTCTCTAACTCGTGTTTTCTTCCGTCCAAGCATATCGGCACTTTAAGCTTGAACAACTCCTCTCCGAACATGAACGCAAAACCAAATAGTATATAAATCATATGTTCTTAACGTGGGTGATAACGCCCCCTTGTGGACGTTTGAAGCTTTGAGGGGGCACTAAAGGACCCAGAGAAAATTAGGGGGCGTTGAGATGACATGGAGGGGCTTGGACAGATTAACCAAATATAGTCTAAAAGAGGCTAAAAAACACGCTGATTATGTACTAACAAAAGTAAACTTTAATACTGTTTACCTTATGTTGATTGTATGTATTTAAATAATTTTTTATGACATGTGCGAAAATTCACATATTTCGATAGTTCGGAAAGAGGATGAAAAATTTAAAGCTTACATTACATCCAGATCTACATTAAATTGATTGATATAGTGCATTTTAATTTCTGTAGTGCACGTGTTGTCTCTTTGTCTGTGAGCAGTAAGAAAAATATTTCGTCCACTGCATTTCATTACGTATATTATCCAAGAAACATAATTAAATATGTTGACCAGGAATTAAAGTGTGATTCTTTAAATGCTGAAACTATCAAATTACATTTATTTTGAAAGCAGTAGTTTTTTTAATTACTTTGTATCATCAAAACCCCTGCCTGTCTTTATAACAGGTAATCTAAAACTTTTATTCCATTCTTTCAAGGGAAGAAGAAATTCAGTAGCGTTTCAATACCAACACTATCCTATCTAGGACTAGAATATATAATGTTACACATTTAAATATATATGTGGCAATAGCTATTTCAGATTCGCAAGTAAAAAAATTGTGGCTTTACAAAAAAAATAAATTAAAAAATATATTTATTAGTAATAGAATATTTTTAAAATTTAACTCTTGTTTTCACCATGTATTATGTACACTCTTATTTCTGTACAGTGGGAGGGGGCGATATTAAAATATTCATAAGAAAAGGGGGTGCCAGTTCAAAAAAATGTTGGGAACCTATGATATAAATAGTAAATTATATAGAGAATAGGAGATGACTGATCAACATTGCCACTTCAATTAATGCCTGAATTATATAATCGCATACCTACTTTGAGAGTTAGCAAATCTAGGAGGATTTCTCCTTAGAAAGTTTCAGAGGTTATATCTTATTTCAGATTAGTAAACATTTATTCTTACCCTTTAGCTTGTCTTGAGTGCATATGGCGCACTCAGTTCAAACCTTTAAATTAATAAAAACAAATTATTGTCAATACCTGTTTGTAATCATTTCGTGTCCGATTTAATGGCTTCTTAATCCAGTCTGCGTTCGAATATCCCCGGGAACCCCTACAGTCAATGAGATCTCTACCTCAACCTACATGAGGAGGTACCGCGACAAGGGTATTTAGATCGATTCAGTTACAATTACTTTTAATCAGAAATATCTTCTAGAAAAAATTGTCAAAAATTGGCAACAATAGAACTCATAAATGAGAAATCGCCGTTAGAGAATATCTTTGTTAATAATGTTTGTTAAATTTAGTGCTCTGCCAGGTTATTTTCACTAGCTGTGTGTCTTTTCTTTACACTGAAATTATACCTCTAACTCCTTATTAACATTAAAAATTAGAGTAATTATACATTCCACTTAAAGTAACGAATTCAAATGCATCAAGTGGATATACTTACAGATTCAAATATGCTTCAAAAAGTTAAACTCTTAATCTGTTGTTAGTAAAACTTCCTGTTAATAATTATTTTCGGTCTAGTGCATTGTTATGGGTAAATTGCCGACGGGTCGGCTTTCTTATTGCTCACGGACATGTCATGTGATCTTACTTGGCACGAGTATTTTTTATTACTGCTGACAGGTATTTTTAGAATACGATACCTCTTGATTTGTAATACGAACTTAGGTTTACTCAATAGTTTTCTATTTTTGTTCTTTTATTCAGTATTAAATTCTCTTATTCTTGAGAAGTTCTTGATGCATGCTTGAACAAGCTCATGTTCTGATTCTCTGAAATTCTTGATTAATAACTGGTTTAGTATTTATTATTATTATTATAATGAAATACCAAAAAATAGCAGAAGCGTCCTGGAATTTATTTATGAATTTGTACAACTCATTTTTTTTTGCTCCAGACAAAGTATAGTGAAAATCGCTTAACACGAAACCGAAGGGACTGAAATATTTTTTTTGTGTTAAAAAATTTCGTGGTAAAAACTATCGCAAAAAAAAAAAAACCCCAAAAATATACTAAAAAAAATAAGTTTATTAGAATACATCTTATTTATATAATCATGTATATATGGATGTATTTAATAAAGATCAATGAAACAAAAACATTCAAAAGAACTTAGTAAAAAATAATGCAAAATTTTCAAGTTTTTTGAAAAACAAAACATTTGTTGAGTTTTTGGAAAATAATCTGATATTTTTCTTTGCGTTATCTTTTTTAGCATCAAATTTTCAACAAATTGTTTGTTGTCGTTAATTTTGTTACTCATTTAACCATTGGATTGTGCGTCTAAATAATTGCGCATACTTTTCATGATGTTCCTCGTTTCGGATGACGTGGGGACAGCATTATTCATTTCATTTTCATCCTCGGAATCTATATCAGTGATGTTTTTTGAGCTTTGAACAAATTCCAAAATGTCTTTGTCTACCATAATTGGGACTGTACACACATTACTATTACCTACGGCAATGAGTTCTTCCAATGATATAGTAGAACAGTCCAATAATACAGAAACTTTCTCAAATATTTCATTAAATGGAGGCAAATCTTTCGTGT
>BMAO01012799.1:0-97606 GCA_019973975.1 Trichonephila clavata
CGGGGATTGAACTGGAGAGCATTATCAGCCTTCGAGAAGGATAATTTCCTATCACGCAATAGAAGCTCGTGTGCAGCGGAAGAGTTCCACAGTGACACGAGTTTGGAAGTAGTTGATCGACGAGCACCGAACAACTTGAAAAACTGAAATTGGACGGTGGAAAGTGACGTCAGCTCGTGACGATCTGCACCTGCTCCGTGTGGCGGTGAATGACCGTACAGCTTACTCCAGGCTGTTAGCTGCATGCTTGTCTACTGCTACAGGTGTACAGGTAATAGGCTAGGTAACAGGTAACATCTAGTATCTATATATATAATATAAAATTCTTGTGTCACAGTGTTTTGAGCCAAACTCCTCCGAAACGGCTTGACCCATTCATATGATATTTTAATCGTATATTCAGTAGGTCTCAGAATAGCCGTTACCCTCCCGCTTAGCTGGGTATTTCCTGATGTTTTATAAATATATACTGTTTATATATATTAACTATTGATAGTTAAGTCCTAGCATTAACCCGCTGTAATTCGTGTCTGTTTTTCTACCGTCGTTACTCGCGGGGTGTAAAGAACACCCCAAGCTTTTAACACGTTTATTTAATTATGAAAAAAAGATTAATTAAAAAATGATGCACATTTGTAAAATACAAGATGTTTTTTGTATGATAGAGATAAAAATATTAAATTTATTTTATACAAATTAGACTGATATTATTTTATAATAAACCTGCCAAATTTTCAATTTAAAATACATAATTTTGTATTTTTTTGTAAACCACGAGTAAAACGTTTATACCAGTAATAAACTTACTTCGTAATTAATGTTAAGCATGGTAGAATTTAAAAAACAAATATTTTAATCGTTTTTTAAACGTGCAGAGCAGACTGTAAACATAACTCAATTGCTCGCGTGGAGTTCTCAGTACCCCAGATAAATTTTTTGAAGGTCGTTACATTCCAATCGTCCGAGCGAGAATGATTGCATCATGCATGAAGGTTCAATGATCTAAAATGAGCAGCTACTGAAAAAATCACCGTTATGTGCATTCTTTTTGAAAGTCTAGAATTACTTTTTTTGTTGCTGGATTGCATCATGCCTGAAGGTTCAATGATCTAAAATGAGCAGCTACTGAAAAAATCACGGTTATGGGCATTCTTTTTGAAAGTCTAGAATTACTTTTTTTGTTGCTGGGGTGTACACAGCACCCCGCGTGAGTGATCGCGGGTTGAGAATTCCATTGTATTGAAAAATATACTTATACCTGTAACTCTCGCCTCTTTATAAACAAAGAAAAAAGACAGAACTACGAATTTGTATTATCTAATAATCTCAAAAATGATGTTTGCACTTTCATAACCCTTTAACCAAGTGGATTTCCGCAAAACCAATTTTAGGTGGATCTCTCTTCCATAAAATACACACGGAAACTAAATTTCAAATCTAAATCTAATAGAGCAAAAACAAAATTTTTATTATCAATTAAGAGAGTCGTTCTCCCAAAAACTGCTCTTGGAGAATTTCAATTCAACAAACGAATAATGTAAGCCAAATTCATTTATTATAGCTCTTGTAGCTGTAAAAAAGAACTTTTTTTGTCAACATGCTCCAGTAAACCCCTGCTCCCCCAGGAGTTGATTCCCGTCAAATGCAATTTTAGAGGATCCCTTTTCAACAAAAGAAACATACTTAACAAATTTAAACTACGCAGGTCTAACAATTCTAAAACAGTATTTTTTCCCTATAACTCCCCTTGACCCCTCGAAACCCACTTTGGGGATCGATTTTTGTTTTACTCTTTATTTGAGGAACTCTTTTCCATGAAAGGAACATGCCTACCAATTTTCAAGCAAGTATATCGAATAGTTTAAAAACGGAAATATTTATGTATTAGGCCCCTTAATCCCCCGAAATGAAACTTGGGAGTTGATTTTCGCGAAACCCATTTTATAGCAGTTCTGTAATCAATGAAAGGAATCTGCTTACCAAATTTCAAGACTGTACGTCTAATAGCTTAAAAATCGGAATAATTATTTATATCTTCCTTTAACACCCTCAACAACACTTGGGGGACCAATTTTCCCCGAACCTCTTTTGTGATGGATATTTACTCCATGAAAGAAACATGTCTACCAATTTTCACGTAGGTTGGTCAAGTAGTTTAAAAACGAAAGTATTTATCTATTACGCCCCTTAACCCCCCGCAACGCTACTTGGGGGATTACTTTTCCAAAACCCATCTTGTAACTGATCTCTACTCTATGAAAGGAATTTATTTATCAAATTATAGACTGTGCGTCTAATAGTTTAAAAATGGAATTAATTATCTATAACGCCCCCTAATCCCCCGCAATGTCACTTGGGGGTCGATTTTCACCAAAATCATTTTGTACCGGATTTCTACTATATGAAAGAAATCTGCTTACCCAATTTCAAGATTGTACGTTGAGAAGTTTAAAAATGGAAACAATTACTTATACCTCCCCCTCAACCCCCCTTAACGCCCCTTGCGATTCGAATTTCGCAAAACCCGTTCTTAGCGGATCTGTACTCCATGATCTCTACGCCACTTGGGGGGGGGGCTATTTTCTTACAAACCATCTTGTAGCTGATCTCTACTCTATGAAAGGAATCTATTTATCAAATTTTAAATTTGTGCGTCTAAAAATGGAAAATTTATAGTGCCCCCGCAAGGCCACTTGGATGTCGATTTTCAACAAACTCATTTTATAGCGGATCTCTACTGTAAGAAAGGAATCTGCTTACCCAATTTCAAGATTGTACGTCGAGTAGTGTAAAAATGGAAACAATTATTTATAACATCCCTTAACCTTTGTAACGCCCCTTGCGGTTAGAATTTCTCAAAATTCGTTCTTAGTTGATCTCTACTCCATGAAAGGAACATGTCTACCAAATTTCAAGTCTGTAGGTTGAATAGTTCCGGAGATATCGTGATTAGTCAGTCAGTCAGTAGTCAGTGAGTCGCTTTTCACCTTTATATATATATATATACTAGTATATATATATACTAGTATATATACTATATATATACTACAATGTAAAATTCTCGTGTCACAGTGTTTGTAGCCAAACTCCTCCGAAACGGCTTGACCGTTTCATATGAAATTCTGTGCGTATATTCAGTTGGTCTGAGAATAGGACGTAAACTACTTTTCATTCCGGTATTGCAATTAGTTGAAAATATATTAATTAAAAACATTTTGGCGTCGAAAATCAATTTCGTGCCATATGTGTGACTTTCCTCTGTTGCACCCTTCAAAGCACTATGTTATGGGTTATACTATAAAAAGGGGTCAAATAAAAAAATAACCAAATTTGGCGAGTAAAAGTTTTTTTTCTCCTCCATTTTTTGTACAAATCTTTAATTCAAAAATTCATAAATTACATCCGTTTATAAAACAAAAATATCTAAAATATTTGCGAAAACCTTAATCGCTTTTACTCCGTTATCATTATTTCAAATAAATTTATTTGCAATACATTTAATTGTATTGCTTTAAATTAATATTTTTTATTAAGAGTATTGTTTTCTGTAAATCCATTAATCGAAATTTTTCAATCGTTATGTATGGATTTCTTAAACTTATGTCGAATAAACCCTCTGAAATAAAGAAAAACTCATATTTTTAATCTTTTAAAATCAATGATTTAATAAATTAAGTAAGCAAAAACTTTTTTTTCACGTTGCTGAAACAGTGTGTAAGGTTATCATCTGGGACGAGTACACTGTGGCACACAAACATTCACTTGAGGCATTGAACAGGACATTGAAAGACATAAAAAACAACTACAAATTATTTGACGGCACTCTATTACTCCTTTCAGGTGATTTCAGACAAAAACTTCCCGTCATTCAACGTACGCTCATGAGAACCACGCTTGCTTGAAATATTTGCCACTTTGGTGTAATGTTGAAAGATTACAGCTGAAAGTAAATATGAGTGTTCAAATGTTTCAAGATCCATCCACTGAAACATTATCAAAATAACTGTTAGGTATCGGCGATGGAAAAGTAACTGTACAGGAAAATACTGGATGCATAAAATTGCCGACCAATTTCTGCACAATCATTAACTCGCAAAATGCTCTCGTTGACCAGATATTTCCCAATATACACACACAATACTTGAATCACGAGTAGCTGGCAGAAAGGGCAAATTTAGCAAAAAAAAAGGTGGACGTCAACGATTTGAATTTCAAGATACAAATCTATCGATGCAGTTTGCGATACAAACGAAGCTGTAAATTATCCAGCAGAGTTTTTGAACTCATTGGATTTGCCAGGCATGCCACCGTACCATTTACAACTGAAGGTTAGATCTCAGGTAATTTTGCTTCGTAATTTGAACCCACCACGGCTGTGCAGTGGTACGGGATTCGTCATTAAAAAAATGATGGAAAACGTTGTCGAAGCCAGAATTTTGAATTGCAAGTTACAAGGAGAAGATGTATTATTCCAACAGATGCGCCAATTGAATTCAAACGGATTAAATGTCCAGTTAGATTGGCATTCGCAAAGACAATCAATAAGTCTCAAGGTCAAACGATGTCTGGTTTTGGCTTAGATTCGGGCACACCGTGTTTTTCATACGGACAATTATATGTGGCATGTTCTCGCGTGGGTAAACCATCTAGTTTGTTTGTGTTGGCTAAAGATGGACTAAATAAAAATATCGTACACTCCATTGTACTAAGAGACTGATAATAATATTTTTACTGTCATAATCTGTGAGAGAGATGTAGTTTGAAATTTATTAGTTAAAATATATAAATGAGAACAAGGAATTCAAAAAATGAATGTTTGGTGTTTTGTTACTTTTATAAGCCGGTATCGTTCACAGCGCTCCATTCCTCTTTCATTCATTTACCAAATCCCCACACACCAAATCCCCAATTTTTTAATTGACTACCAAAATATTCACAAGAAATAATTTATATGGCAAGACAACGTTTGTCCGGGTCAGCTAGTATATATATATGATTAATTGGACAGTTATAACACCATACATAGAAATATTTAATGTAATGGTAGTGGACCTTGTTATTTGAACCATGTTTAAAGGACGAAAACTGTCCTTCAATTGGTACTACCCCACTTTGTAACCTTCTTAACACTTTAAGATAAAAAGGTCATTGAGTCTCGACAGATTTAATGTGTATCAGTTCCTTTAAGCAGCGAGTCTATTGTGTTGTCATCACGATTCAAAGCCATTATACTAGAATAACAACATAAATTGTGAGTTCACACACAGGTAACTCATCTACTATTAGTCTCAAAAATTTTATAGTTTAAAAGCTTCGAATATATTTAATTAAAAGATAAAACACATATACTTTATATTTGGTACATTTCGTCTTCATGTCAGACTGTGTTTGACGTGGACTAATTAGTGCTTGTGCCAACCTGATCAGGTCATGGCTTAGATCAATGGTTCTTAAACTTTTGATCTACATGACCAAGCTGTGTGTATCAACCTGATATCAGGGGTCCCGAAGATTTTGAACCAGTGGCTTAACGGGGAATATTAGGGCCCCCCCCCCTGGAAAGTCTTGCCATGAATATTTTATAAATTGTTTAAATATTTATTTGGCGTCAGTAACGTTTTGTGCCTCATAGAATCCCCTCCCCCCAGCAATTCTGGGATGTATTTTAAGTCAATAACGGCTATTACTGTTATGTTTGCTTTTTGCTTTAGACATGGACTTTAAAATATAGAATTTTTTTGTCATCTATAGATATGCTGGTATATCTATAAATTAATATCTTTTAATATAAATATCTATGAATATCCCATATTTATTATTAAGTCGTAGAAAAAAATATTGTAGACTTTTTTCCCCTTAGATCACTACACCTAAGCAATACCTTGAAAAATTAGAAGTAGCCCGTGCCCTGGAAAACTCTGCCTACCACATGACGTAGATGCTTGTTTCCACAAAGTGTTTTGTTACTTTAGTAACATTATTTTTATTTATTAATATGACATTTTTTGATATAGTATGTATTTGAAATTAAAACTAACTTATAAAAGGAAATGTTGTTCCAGTTCTATGAATTTGGGAATTACATTTGATAAATTTGCAGAATTTTAAATACATATATATATTTTAGATACCCTAAATAACAATTACTTGCTTATGAAAACTATCACAAAAATTGCAGGAATGCAATTGAGTACACGAAAAAGCCGATGTTATATCTTGTACAGTTTTTTATCCTGGCGTGTATCTAAATGATTTTGAATACGAAAGTAATCGCTTAACATAGTTTTAATCCATTACATTGATTCAACTAACCATTACGCAGTGATGTAATGGAGAACATTTGCCCCCCCCCCATTAACGTCAGTTTCCTTGCCCCCAAGTTTGATTTTACGAAGGGTAAGTACTTGGCGGATGTCACGTTTGGGGTGTCCCCTAGAATCTTGCCCCCACTCCCCACGATGCGGAGTTGAGGTGGTGTACGTTACGCCATTGCTTTGAACACTTCTCTCTGACACCTAACACACATGGATGAGGGATTTAAAGCTTCCTCAACTATCTCAAGACACCCTCTGCTATTTATGAAACCTTTTTTAACACGTGTTTGTGTTTCTTCAATTTTTTATATTGAAATAGTGCTTATATAGTAGCAAACAATAAGAAAATTGAATTGATATTCTAAAACAAAATACATTTTCTAGAAAAAGGTTTCTCATATAGGACAATTCAGTGATCTAGTTCAGGATGGCTCATCCTTCAATTTTTCGAAGATGTTTTTCAGAGTCTATAAAATAGTTAAATCTTAACATTAATTGAGGGACCTTCATGGATCCCTCAGAAAGGCACTGGAGATCTCCGGAGGTCCGTAGACCACAGTTTAAGAACCGCTGGCTCAAATCATACCTGTTGGAGTGAGAACTTGAACCTGAACTACAAAGGCGATAATGTATGGTCGTAGTTTGTCTCGCCTTAAAAATATTCGATTATAGCTACATACAATATTGTATTATTTAGTTACGCGTGTGTACAAGCTATGCAAAATATAATTATAGAATTTAACTAAAATACAGTCTACTTTAACTATTTTGTACTGTGATTACATTAAAACTGTTCCGGCAAAGTTGCTTGAAAAATTAGCGTTGGAACAAAACAAAAAAAAAACACTGAAAATAAAAAAAAAAAATTTTAAATGAGAGACATTATCTTAGGAACAGGAAATGTTGCATTGCAGCAAATAGCAGTTGTAGAAGTACAGAATAAGACATCCAATTCAATCACAAATATACAAGTTCACTTGAAAATTAAAAGAAAATTACAATTTTTGTAATAGGTTAACAACAAAGTATTTTATAATTTATTAATCATTGCAATAAAAATATACAAATTTCGGATTTATGAAACATGTATTCATATTTTTAACAAATGAATTGTTTAACACTATTAAGTATTATTTTTCTGTTTTCAAAAATAATTAGAACAAGAAAACCAATCTTATTAAATTTAGTATGATTAACTCGTGTGCACTTCTACAATAAAGTTTAATTGCAGAATAAACAGAGATAAGAACTTATTTAAGAAAAATGAGATGATAATATTTGACCAAAGTCTTACAGTGTATGAGACATTATTCTTTCATGTCTGCTTAATCAAATAAATTCTAAGACTATGAGAAAAGTTATATGATTTAGCCAGAATTGCATAAATTCCTTGAATTCAATTTCAACAAGTTATACGCATTTATTTTTCATATGAATAATTTTTCTCATTGTTTTATCTTTCGATGTTTGTAATAGTACATGCTAATAAACTTTTAGTGAATTTAAATTTTGAACTTTATTCTCACAAATATTGCATAGAAAATTACAACTGTGATTATATTATGATTTTAATACTAATAAAAATCTTATAGATTTGTCATTTTACATCCCATGTGGAGTCAATTTTAAGATGTGTAAAGTATTTGTATGACCGAAATATCTTAGTAATATTCCATTTCACCCATACAATTTATGAACTCTTACAAACCCTGAAGACGTTCTCCCATGATGCATGCCCTAGCTCTGTTTCTTTGTGTCAGACCAAAAGCATTTTCCGACTACACTGCTGTCCAAAAGTTAAGCATAAATCGTAAAACGCGAAAAACATGGAGTAAATTTTTGTAAAATTATTCCAAATTTCTAGCGGATACTAATTGGGTGAAGAAGAAACATTGGGTTTATGCAAAACCTTTCAGTCGACTACGTCCTGCGCGAAACACCGGAGCATGTCGATACGTAGAGAGAAACCGATTCACGCAGCATAGGCAGTTCAGACAAGTTTCGTGCACCTGTTGTGCGAAAGAACGTTGTTAACCATCAAACAATTAATGATGGCACAAAGACGCCAATTGGACATGTTTACGAAAGGAAGAATCATTGGAATGCTGGAATCCTCACGATCACAAACCGAAGTGTCTCGAAATCTGAATGTGGACCAGTCTGTGTTCTCAAGACTGTGGCAGAGGTTCCAAAGAACGGGATTTGTTACCCAACAACCAGTATCAGGTCGACCAAGAGTCATAGCCCTTCGCCAAGACCGATATCTGGTAATAAGTGCGTGACGTCAGAGGGGCAGTACTGCCAGAGCACTGGGTTCGGCGCTCACAGTTGCCACAAGAATACGAATTTCGACACAAACTGTTTACAGGAGACTCAATCATGCTGGCCTGTATGCCAGAAGACCAGCAGTTTACATTCCCTTCACGGCTGCGCATAAACGCGTTCGTTTGAACTGGAGTTTGAAACATCAACATTGGAGTATGGGAGAGTGGGCCAATGTGATGTTCAGTGACGAGTCCCAGTTTAGTATGAGTAGTGATTCTTGGCGGGTAACGATATGAAGAGAACGTGGAACACGTTTTGAACCAAGAAACATAACGGAAAGACATCATTTTTCATCAAGGGGAGTAATGGTGTGGGCAGGCATCATGATAGACGGCCATACAGACCTCCATTTCTTTGAGACGGGGTCTGTGACTGCTCAAAGATACAGACGAAGTTCTTGAGTCTTATGTTCGCTTATTTTGAGGTGGTGTCGGTCCTGACTTCATATTCATAGATGATAATGCGCCATGTGCTTACTCGAACGAGTTATTTTTCGACATAATTCAGAAAATAAAATATAATATCATTTACATACTGTTGCATAAGGGAGAATCTTTTGCATATTGTTGAATAACTATTTTCTGAGATTCCAAAAAAAAATTAAGGCTTTAGAAAATGTTACAATTTTGATTGGAGTTTTATTATCAATATCGGTTTTATTATCAATATCTGTTTTAGAATCGTTGTTCATTGTCTTTCACAAATCAACAAATTCCTCAACTTCAATTACACAAATAGGCAATGCGTCATTAAATGCATCATGATAGATTAAATCTTGAAATATTCCCTGCGTTGTGGAGTGGGATGAGATAAGGAAGGAATTTTCTGTCCTACTGAAGACCCTTACGACAATTTAACCTGGAGTCTCATCTGCACCACTCAAGTCTAATAATAGTCCTTACCCTTTCCCATTGAAACATGCTGCTACAAGAAGAGTTTTTCTGTTCCAGACAGAAAAGAGATGTTACTTGAAAGAAAAAAAAAATCAAATTTGTTTTCTAACGCAAACTAATGAAAAAAATTTCCGTTGAAATAATTTATTAATTCGGAGTTTATTATGAGTTGAAAAGAGTTTTCTGCCTTAATTTTTATCGGGTAAAGGGAAAAATTCAAGAAATCAAAAAATTCTTTAAATATAGGTTTGTTGAATTCGAAGGGGGGGGGGGGCGACTGTATTTGCTTATAGATCATTATTGCATGAGATTACATATGAAAGTAATATTTTTATATATAGTATTATTATATTGTTTTTAAAATGCAGTGCAACTCTGCCAGAATACATACCAATAAATAACAATATTTCAACATCAAACTATACTTTTATACTAGTTGAATTACGATAGCAGTGAAATACCTAACAACGTGTTACTGTATTATCAATTAACAAACTATAATTACTATTCTACTAATTTTTTCAACAATTCTACAGTTACTTAACTAAATTATTCAAAATCGCTTTTTGAAAAAAAAAATAAGAAAATATATTTTTACTGAAAGAAATATGTTTTCTTCCTCATTTTATAGATTTATGCAGGCAATGCGTAGAATATCTGCTCTTTTACAGCAGAACATTCCATTTTATTCAAAATAGGATTCATCAATCATTCGAAACGTAGAAATCTGTTACAAATCAAGTTTTGTGTTCAGGAAAAATGATAGTGGAAGAAACTGTACTTTTTACTTTTTTTTTCTTCAACTGAAGAGAAAAATGGTTGAATAGTCTTTCTCTTATAAATCATAAGTTATCTGTTTTTATTATTTATTGTTATACTTTTTCACGTGTTGGTAACAATCCATCATGGAGATTTTCCTGTGTCTATAAACACATACATGCTTAGAAACATTTCTAGATATTCTTCAAGGAGTAGTGTGAAATTTTGAGATACTAAAGATGATGAAAAAATCTTAAAAATAAAGTTAGAATGTGTAGTAAAGAAATATTCCTTGTGGAATATTAAAATACATAACTTATGCATTTTTATATTGATTTTAAAACGTTACATTCATTATTTTTATTCCTTTCATTTGTTTGTTTTCTAAGCAAAATGAATCAGAGACGTACAGTTGAATTCAATTATGTCACAAATGCTAATAATAAACATTTTTCTCTCTGAGCTTTTCGTGATGCTATAGTAAACTTATTATGTAGTATCGCAACAATGCCAAAGTTCTAGAACGAATTTTGCGAAAAAAAAGAACAAATAAATAGAGCTGCATATTACACATAGCTTGCAGTTTGAGCAATGTGTATGCATAGTTGTACAATTTTTATAATGTGGATTGGTCGCCATCACGCAGACAGGGTTTAACCCCCCACCCTTTTAGCCTAGTTTTTAATAAAAGTTGTTGATTATGTGTTTATTCACGTCATGTTTTAAATAATTTAGAAGACTATTGAAATCCTATTCAAGTGATGACGACATTGGAGTTGGCACATCATTCTAAAACATTTAAAAACATGACAACGTTAAAACGTCTAGCTTCGACAGATTTAACCTCCATCAGATCCTTCACGTGGTCAGACTTCAGTGGACCAGAATCCCGACCCATGAATCGTTAGGAATGACGCTAGTCACGGAATCATTACTACGGCCACACGGATATAGGGATTGCAATACCGGTATACTAGGATACCAAATACCGGTATTTTGTCCCATTTATACAACTTTGTAATACCAGTATGAACAAGTTTAAATAGGATTTTACGGTATTTGCTAGAAATACTTTAAATTATCTCCATTATATGCTCAGGGATCCCCAACACAGCAAATTATTATGCGTTTTTTGTGTTTATGTCTCCCAAGCGTTTGAAATTAATTAGACTGTGAAAATGAAGTTGCATCGTACAGTCAAGAGAAGTGATAAAATATGTGAATAATCTAAGGAGGAGGGCCGAAAATAAACCCTTACAGCTCAAAGTGATACTGCCAGGCTCAGGATTCCTGGTCCTATTCTGATATTTATATATGTAAAAAAAAAATCGTAATAGTGAAGAAAGTGCACGTAATATCTCGACAGTTCTGAAAATAAGTATATAGTCCAATTAATATTTTTGGAATCCAATCAGGTCACTTAGCGTTGGCTTATCTCAGCGAAAAGATGCCTCTATTACTGGCTAAGTAAAGATGTTTCTGACAAAAGTTATCGATGCTAAGTTGAAACATTACATTTATCTACGTATTTATACACGTATACATCTATCCAAATTGAAACAGAAGTAATGAAATACAGTGTGAAAATAATTATTACTCCAACTTAAAATATACATTTTAAAACAACCGTAGTTATAAGTTTACGAAAACATATCAAGTGAAACATATTCTCAAAAATCTTGGGACACTAGCAAGTATATTTCAAGACGTTATGTTGTGTAACAAATAGTACATACTTATTAAGGGCATTATACCGCTTTTTTACTTCAGCATACAATTTGACGTGACATAACAAATTTCTAGGAAACGATGTCAAGAGTTTCGATCATTGTTTCAGATGTTTCCCTGCATCATACTTGCTAAAATTTTAAATTACATTGAGACCCATTGATTCTTAAAAGAAAATTCTCGCAACTATTTTTAATTGGAATGTGATCTGGAGTCTAAACAAGGCTCGTAATTCCAACAGGATAGTTAATAAGTGTCCCAAATTTCGAATATTAGTAGAGTGCACAGGGTTGTTACTCTGATGTAGTTTAACATGACATAAAATTCTCAAGCTTACTTTTAACTTTCCATTTGAAACAAATTTATGAGATATATATATATATATATATATATATGTATATGTATCCTAAAATATCAATAAAAAGCTATTCTCATCAAAGTTGATCTTACAATCACAAATAATTTGTCACTTTTGTGAAGTTTAATGGCAAGCCATAAATTTACAATACATTATTGTGTATTCGATATGTTACTAACTCTTTTAGTTCTACATCTGTTTTGAAATGATATATATTTCCTTTTTACAAAAAATGACATTTTTCCTCCAGTTATTTTGAATATTTTATGTATGTGCTAGCTAACGTCAATCTTACTCTTTTTTTTTCCTTTTCCGAAGCGTTCTCCTATGTGTACATTCTTCCATTAAATATAAATCCTTAAAAAGCGTCTGACAACTACGAAATAAAAAAGTGCTTTTACATTTTTTTTTGAATTTTAGAAATTACTTTCACTTAACTAACTCTCAGATTAATTTGAACTTGTCCATTATTAGCCTGTCTTCTCTTTTACTTATAAAAACGACTATGTTGTCCTCTCGGCTTGTTTGGAACGTTATTTGATGATATTATATCTGAAACTGTTGATAAATAGATATATATATATATATATATATATATAAACTAATTCGTCTCCAAGTTTCGTTAAATTTTATTCAATTTGACAAACTTATTTATTGCTTGATTTTGTCTTAAGGCTTTTGATATGTCTGTCAGTTTCACTATAATTCATTCACAAAACTTCTTAGGCTGAGTTTTTTGAGTTAGTATGTTTAAAAGTGTAATTAAAGTGTGGAACAGGGAGGGGGGGGCAATTGTTTCGGCACTAAAGCTACTTTGTGAAAGTGGTCTACTCCTTTTTAAAGTGATTGTAATCATTTGTCAAAATTGCATCTCATAAAAGACATTAATTGTTCCATAAACATCAATGAATATAACTTTAATAAATTATGGTTATTTTTTTTTCAGTTTACATATAAACTAATTTCACGATATCTATAGCTGTAGTGCATTTCTATTTAGAATCACTTTAGTGTAGTAATTGTGTCCTATATTCTTTCTTTACATTTATTTTTTTAATTAGAAGCAAAATGGCTTCTTGGAACTTTCTGCATAACCTCCAAGTTAATGTCAGCCAATTTGCATCTATATTTACTTTTGTTGATATTCATGCAAAAGAAGCTTTGCTTACAAATATAAATATACCCAAATATATATAAAACATTTCCTTTATATCAGCAAAAAAAAACTCTTTCTGCCTCACATGTGGCTCGCCGGTTGCTATTTCACCGCCCCCATTGTAGATTTATCTCAAATTTTGTGTTATTGCTGCAATACATGCATTTTTTAATTTTCATTGCTAAAATGCTGAACTATATTTTATGACATTTGTTTATAGTTAACCGATATTTAATATAAATAAATATTATATAAACAATAAATTGTATGCCCATTCAGAACACCTAACGAAAAAAACACAGCTAATGAGATTTGATAAAATGTTGAAATTAATTTTTGGTATTGGAAATGACGTAAATATATATATATATATATATATATTACAAAAATATACAAAAGTATTTATATACCTAAGATAACTATAGTCATGATAGAATAGATTTAGTCACAGAAATACTAGAGCAAACTCCTAGCCTTAGGAACCAGGAATGCAGGTTTAAACAATGTTTTTCGGCCAGCCAACCTTCACCAGAATTTGCCAATACTCTGGACCATAGGGAAAGCAAGAAAATTCTAGTGAGGTTTTACTATTATTATAAATAAAACCATAATATATTAATGTAAAACGGTAATATTATAGCCTGTAATAATTACTAAAATATTTAAAATCAAAGTTAAACTATTAGATAAAGACTTACGATGTGAGCAACACAAGCTGTGGACAATAACAGTATCGTATAAAATTATTAAGTTTTGATAAAATATCATTAATACTATATATACACATTTAAAAATTCTATTTTTTAATATATATCTTTATATATATATAGATAGATAGATAGATATACATATCGATATAGATATATATTCCAAGCCGGCAAGAGCTTAGGTAATAAATTATCTCTGCTACATTAATTCATGACGAAGTTTCTTCAATAAATGAATAAGGAGTATTCCATTCTCTTTAGACAAATGAGATTTCGATAGTATGCATGTAGTAATTGTATAAAGCAGTTTTGCATATTTTTTAAAGAAATGTAAAAGAAGTCGAGATTTATATTTTCTTGTGTTACTTTCACAAACATGGATCCTAAATAGAGCAAAGCACAGAATTTTTAACTTTTACTTTAGTTTTAGAATTGCCCAAATTTGAAGCAGAGCAAGGGATATTAGCGACGTATTATTTAATTTTCAGCCTCGGTTATGTGAGAAGTTTCAAAACTGGTACACCATGCCAACATAAGAGCTTTGTGCTCTGATAAACGTAACGTATATCTTTCACTTCAGAAAGAACCTTTAGTTGTAACGAAACTCAAATCCAAAACTAGACAAAACTGGACATGATTGTTCAACCTTGTTTACTCGGCTACTATTCTGAATGAAAGTAGATGGCTTTTTTATACATAAATTAAATAAGGACAATAGTTAATCTCACACATACTATAACGTATGACTATGTACGTATACAGAGTGTCCCAAAAATTGCGTATTAATTGTGCACAATCAGATTCCTTGTTGTTAGTACATAAAAAATGCCATGAGAACTGTACATGTACAATCTTTAGCTTACTAGAAAAAAATATGGTAAATGATGGTAAATGAATGATGATGCATGAGTGCCCATGATGCAGTTTCAGTACATCTCTGTGCTCCGATATGTGACTAGCTGCATATGGAATACACCTGACACTGGATTGGACGTGGGACTCTAGTTCTAAGACTCTCACGATTGCTGGATTTCACAGCGTTAGTTTTTTTTATAGTGGGAAATCTCATGGATTTGGTATATCGATGCGTAGTGGTTACACAAACGGACATAATTGCTCGTTTGCATGATGATTTTACTTCGGTGTACACGGCGCTGCTGCGAGTGTGCAGTCCTCCATTCCACTGATCTCTCAAGTCTGCCTCGATATGTACGGTGGACACTTTGAACATCTGCCCTTTTAAATATAAATATTTGTAAATAATGCAGCTAACGTATCCAACACAGTGTTTTTCTCTTGCTACGTCATACTTCGTTTTTCGTATTTTTTTCGTAAACTATGCAATTTACAGACACAGTTCTTTGAGCATTACTTATGTACCCCCAATAAGGAATCTAACTTTTCAGATTTAAGGCGCCATTTTTCTGACACCATGTATTATCAGTAAGCAACTTTACTTGTCTTCATCAAATGACTATACACATAACAAACACACTTAAGCAAACAGAGACAATAATGGTCATTGAAACTCGATACATTATATTATGAAATTTGATTACATATTAGTAAGATGTGGCAAATGTAATATTTTTTCAACAATCTCGTTAGATAGTTACTTTATTAATAACACGCGCTTAAAACCTCACCCCCTGCATCTCTTTAGATTCTGCTTAAAAGATAATTTATTATACTTCCCATACGGAGACCCACCCATTTATTTATCAAATTTTGTTACCTTGAGTGATTCGCGAGATGATTTATTTTCAAGTAATTGCTTACCTAAAACAGTGGTTCCACAATGCAAGTGTCCAAAAATAGTTCATATTTATCATAAAAAAATGTTAATATACTATTAAAATCAAAACACTAATTTGAAACTTTTATTGTTTTTAATTACAGTCTCATTTCAAAAATATCAGCTTTTCATTTTAGAATCAACCAAACAATACATAATTACGAGAGCGTGACTATTTTTTTAATTTTTTTTATTTATTTAATTCGCCCATAATTATGAGCGAATTAAAATTATACTTCGCAGCCTATTATAACTAAAATATTCCTCAATATTGAAACATAATTTTTCAGATAATTATTTAACTAATATGTTCTTAATATTACATATTAATTCTTTAGATGTGCATTCGAAAAGTAATTTAGTTAGATGTTATATCAATACACACTTGTAGAATAATGCATAAATGTTCTCAATCTAATAAGAGACGGTGAGAAATAAAAATTGGTATAATTTAATTAAAATATTAAAAAGGAGATCGTAATGTTGTTGAGAAGAATACTAAGAAGAGTACATAAATACTTAAGTGTGTAATATGAATATTTCTATATATATATAAATATGTATATATATATAAGCTACAAAATAGCAAGATCTATAAAAACCAGAATACCATTTATCAAAATTCAAACATAAGTAGGCGCAATGCAGCCACATAATATGTGAGAATATATAATCAAAATTTCTCTCTTGTAGACAAATTTTGATTATATATATATATATTAATTAATATTAACCTTAAGACCACACCCATATAATTATTTTCTAGGAAATCTAATAAATTAAAAAAAAAACTTTTCGAGAGTGGTAAATTAATGAATAGTAGTTTTTTTTTTTATCATGGGAAAAGTAATATAAATCATTAATTCATCTATCAAACAGTTTTAAATTCTTAAGAGAAACGTTCTATTGAAACTACTTTATTGTATAGATATTTGTGTAAATACAATTTTAAAATCATAATTAAATCAAAAAAGTAGTTTGACATTAGTTTTTCCATTATTTGAAATTTTTATCTGCACTTTTACTAATTAAATTTTATTTATTTTTAAAATGTAAATGCGTCGTACTTTTTCCCTTAAATAAATATATAAATAATTTTGTATATTCTCCAATTTTTAGATTCAGGAAAACATTAAAACGATTAAACTTAAGTGTATACAACAAGAAAGTTGTATTGTTTCGGCAACGTATACAATAGTAGTGGAAAATAAATTTCACATAAATTTGAAATTAAAAGAGTTATTTGTGAGGAAAAACTAACGAAGTAGCACATATTATTTTAAAAGAGAAACCTTTACAGCATATGATATTAAAAATATAATTTTTGACATCTTTACATCAGTTTTACAGCATATGTTAACACCTGTGTACAAATTTACATATATTTCTGCGTACCAATGTCTCAACATTTATTAAATTATTCCAAACATACATCAACGCATCGATGAAAGTTTTAATAAAATACCTTCTTAACGTCAAAAAGTTTTGCACTTCAACAATTGCATCGCTTTATACTTTTACTTCAAGACTTTATGTGATGTATTGTATTGATAAAATTAATTGAACAATATACGAAAAAGACAATCACCTGATATTCAATATAATTTTTTGGCTAGATTATCCCCATTATAGTTTTTTTTTCTTCACGAAACTCAAGTCCATTGAAATATTTCAAAGATAAATGTTCTATTACGTTTTGAGAACTTTGAAAGAATATAATTTCTATATTTTAAGAACCACATTTATATGTGTTGAGGAAATTATGTGTTATTATGTGCGCGACCTGCGATTTAAGAACAGCTGCAATTACTAAAGAGCAATGGTCGTAACGGTGATATGAAAAGTGAGGTATCTATTTTTAACACAACGGAATTTTCCTTCGCTAAGAAATAACTATCGCTTTAGCTTCCGTTTCAGCAATAGTCCACTGAAGGAAATTAGATATAACATATATGACAAGATTATAAACGATAGGTTAATCTACCATTGGTGGAAAATTAACAGTTGTTGAGCCAATGACGCTGACTTTTTTTATTTTTATTTATTTATTTATTTTTTTACTGTCTAATTGAAGTAGTGATGCATGTGGTCAAATATCCGCTGTGTGTGTGTGTGTGTGTGACACAAATAACTATATTTCAGGCGTCTTAATTTTCTGTTATCTGTGACTTGAAATGTCATGTGTATAATATGTTTTTATATCGTATTTTGTACAAAAGTATATTTGCATAAATTGTTTTGCAAACATTAGTGGTGAAATTGATAGTAGGATCCTTATTTCATAAATCCAAAAGCGACCGGTTTTGAAGGAAAAAGTTATCTACATTTTCGAAACAAGAAACGCCTCCATAATGCTTTGCATGAAGTTTGCCTTTAAGTGCATAGGCAGATGTAGGCTTCCATCATTAGGAAGGGGAAAAATGATTTTTCAGTCCATATTTGTTTTCATATATATTTTGTTAAGAAAGTCACTTTTATGGATCAGCTCGTTACCACGTCTCGTAAAAACTGAAAAAAAATCATTAACACATTAATTTCTAATCCGAGGTGAAAGTGATACCAGTTCTCTGAAGCTCTCTCCTACACACATTTGTTGCATGTCTTACTTAAGGTATGTGACTACCCTAAAATCGTGTGTTTGGTGAAATTCTTCGAATTTTTTTATGTATTTATATTATAACCCATACATTTAAGATTCCAAAAATACTTTATTTTAGTTCCTACGATATTTAGAAGCAAAGTTATAGCTTAATTAGTAAACCGGGAATGGAATTTTCAAAACCGAAAATGGGTATTTAAAGAGACATAAAATGTAAGCAAATAGTTTGAAGGCCTTTTTTGTGACCTTTAAGCAAGATAAATGCCCATTACTTATTGTAAATACAAATCAACGTATCCTTTACTTATTTATTAATATATATTTTTTCATCTGGCAACTTTTTATTTTAATTCAAGCTTTTTTTATTGAATGGCAATACTGGTATCGATTATACTTCTTTTACATTAATCATTCGAAAGCGTTCTTCTTTATTACTACTTATTTTTTGATAGTTTTACAGTTTATTCATTTATTTCATCTAATTTTAACCTTTTATTTCATTGTGAATAATTTTAAAATGCCGAAAACTAGATCAAAAGTGTCTAGAAAAATAAGGTTTTATGGAAACAGGTTTAACAAGTCAGCACGAAGCAGTAACAAGACGTCTGCAATTGAAGAGTAAATGATCTCTTATGACAATTTTGATGCTCCTAAACCTGAATTTCACGGTTCTACAGGCAATAAAATTATTGGTTTTCAAGCTTTATTGGGAATTATTTCAATCCTGTGTTATCCGGAATGCTATGCAACTGGATTGAAACTGGCAGAAGATTCCAGGGAAGTTCTTTGCTCTAACTTGTGTGTGGCTTGCAGTTGTGGATTCATGACTGGCTTTACTTCTACCCGTAAAAAATTATCTCTCAATACTTTATTAGTGTTTGGATTGAGATTGTTTAGCAGAGGATTCACAGCTGAAGTTGTTATGAACTTTAAATTTGTCATGCATTTCTTAAAACACCTTACAAGCTCATGAAATCAAACTGCTGGAAGCACTGCAGTTTTGTTCTGAAAAAAATTTGAAAGCTGCATCTACAGAAGTGCGAAATTTTAAAAAAAGTACAACTTGTGGTGTTTCAGTAGATGGCACATGGCAGCGGAGAGGTCATATGTCACTTAATGGCTGCGTCTCAGTTATTTCCAATGATACTATTAAAATTTTAGATTTGGAAGTAATGACTCAGTATTGCAAAGTGTATCAAATGAATGTGAAATCTGAGCATGAATGTTCAAACTATAAAGGATCCTCTAGAAATATGGAAGCTGTTGGAGCTTTCAAAATTTTTAAGAGGTCTTTGAATAAATGAGACTTGCAGTACTCAGAGTACTATGGTGATGGGGATTCCAAGGGCTTTTTACAAATAAAGAATATGTATGGGGAAAACAGTGTCTCAAAACTCGAATGTATAGGTCATATACAAAAAAAAGTAGACTAACGTCTAAGGAAACTAAAAAAGAACACCAAAGGACTTGGTGGAAAGGGCAAACTAACTGATAAATGTATTGATAAACTGCAGAACTATTACGGGATTGCCATCCGTAGCAATGTTGGATGTCTCGAAAAAATGCAATCTGCTGTAATAGCTGCTTTCTTTCACTGCTGCTCTAGCAATCAAAATCCCATTCATGGGCAATGTCCTACAGGGAAAGACAGCTGGTGCAAGTATAAATGAGTATTATGCGATGAAAAAGTATACTTAGACAAAACAACAAGCCTTTCAAATTCAGTAATTAAAGTGATAAAGCCCACTTAATTAGCACTCTGTGATACAGATTTAATTAAAAAAATGCCTCCATGGCATGACCCAAAATAATAATAAAAGTTTTAATAATGTATTGAGGTGTCTATTTTAACAACAGAAATTTTTGTTCTTAAGAAAACTTTGTTTTTGGGTTCACACATTGCTCTCCTATTATATAATTCAGGTTATTTATAACTGTTGCCTGTATTTAATTATTTAGGTATAGTAATTGATCCAATGATACTTAAAATTTATATGGGAATTGACACAAAACGTATTCAAAAATCAAAACGCCAGTCATTACCCTAAACAAAACTCTCCAGAAAACAACAAAAAGCCAAAAAAAAGTCAAAATTAGCTAAAAATGAAGCTAAAGTGGGCTTAGCCTATAAATATGGGGAATTTTGAAAATCTTTTGTAAGTCGAAAAATATTTATTTTGTGTTAAAAAACTTTTAAGGTATGTGACTACCCTAAATTCGCCATTTTGCTGAATATTTTTGAAATTTATTTTATGTTTTTATTTTATAGCCCATGCATTTAAGATTCCAAAAACACTATTTTATTTCTATGATATTTAGAAGCAAAGTTATAGCATAATTAGTAAACCGGAAATGGAGTTTACAAAATCGGAAGTAGGTCCCTACACAAAATATTTTTAAGATATTGAATTAAATTTACACAGAAAATTTTTTACTTAGTTATATCTGTGTTATGAATACAAATCTAATCTCTGTGTTTATATTTATGCACTTTATTGCTTTTTTATGAAAAGAAAACATTATTTTTTTTATAAAAATCGTGTTTTGCTTAAAATTTGAATTTTTTAAATTTTTTTAAAAAAATTAGTTTTTGTATATTGTTTGGCATATTTAAAAAACTTTTAAAGGTATTACAAATATTTTGATACTTAATGCAGATAAAGGTGTTAAATATGTGCTGTTTTAATATTGTATGAATACACTTATTAGAATTTTTTGTAAAAGATTTGTTGTAACTGCAATTTTTCACCAAAATTTCTATACAAATTAGAGTACAAAACATAGTTTTATACACAAAATAATTGCTATAGTGTATAAAACTCTCAGGAAAACAGCAAAAGGTTAAAAAAAATTCCAAATAAGTTTTACATGAAACTAAAGAGAGCTTGAGCTATAAATATGGGGAGTTTAAAAAATGTACAATCAGTAGAAAATTTTTCATATAGCATTAAAATCCTTAAATGTTTTTTTTTAGAAACTATGTTTTTCAATTTCTTTCTTCACGGTAAAGTTAAATACAAGATTTCTTTTTAAGATATTGACTTGAAATTTTCAGAGAATATTTAATTTAGTTTTATCTGTAGTCTAGACTATAATCTAATATATGTGTATATATTTATTTATTTTATTGCACTTTTTGTGAGAAAATAACAGTTTTTTGTAAAAAATTGAGTTTTTGCATAAAAATTGACATATTTCCAAAACTTTACAGAAGTATTATAAATTTCATAGCTGTAATCACAGATAATGATGCTTTTTGTGTACTGTACAAATATTATTAGAATATATAAATCAGAATTTTCAATACAAGCCTTAATGTAAACATGTCAACAAAGAATTATATTTACAACTAGCTGAGACCCGGCAAACGTTGTTTTGCCAAATACCCGCCCATAAAGTAAATTTGTAAAAATTTATGAGGTTAATTTGGCATTGGCAGCAATGAACTCACTTTGTGATAAACTTGGCCTTTGATTTTGAATGTTGAATTAAATTGTTGATTATTTGCAGCATTATTTTGAACTATTTCTGTTGCTCCGAACGATGTCATTTGGAAACACGAATTGAATGTTCGAACTGACTTCAGGAACCGGTTAGAATCAGGATCCGTACCGATTTGTAAGCCCTTCAATGGTTCGGGTGGTGTTTCAAATTCCGGTAGTCGCACTTTTTCTGACGCACGACGCATTCCGGTTGGCTCATTTTTAAATTTAAGCGCATTGCAATGCGGACATTCCTTGTCCATAGCACCAATTGTCACATTCGAATGACGTGAATGAGCCGAATTAACATTGGGCTCATACTCGAATGCTAGACGACGGAAAGAATCAGATGTAAGTGTTTGATGTACTTGTTGGCGTTATTGGTCATTTGCTCTGAGTGTGTCAAATAGGAATCGACGCGCTTGTCTTTGTTCTAATCGTCTTTGTGGATTTTGTTCAACTCGTACCTCATTGTGATTATGATTTACGCAACTGCGCCATTTTCACACGCACATCTTCATTATCCTGTTGGATTTGTTCGTTTGTTCTTTGAGCTCTTCTATTTCGCATGGTTGTAGATTTACTAATTTGATGGCCTAAATCTTTGTATCTTGCTGGCATTATTTACTGTACAAAACACACAAATAGATCAAATTGAAATACTGAATGCTAGAAAACAGTATACTGATATTGTATCTGTTCGTTTATTATTTTACCTCCACCTTTCACAATTATAAAATACGTATATATTTCTCTTTACATTGAAAATGATTCCTAAAAATTTTGAGTGCACTGAGTATTACAGTTTTATTAATTGGCCTTTAATAATAAATAAACTAATAAATAATAAATAAGAACTCAAAATGTTTCAATAATCTGTGCTTTTCGAAATATCACAAAACTCTTTCACATGGAATAAAGCTCAACAGAAAAATATTATTTACAGCTTCCATAAATGACAGTGATGTATTTATCTTCCTATAATTTTTCTATGGGTCTGGGTTTTCTTTTTTCTCTGACAAAGTAGTATTTTCACATCTGGCGCGAAACCGATTTTCGACGCCAAGCGAAACAGCAGACATGGGTTTTAATGTTTTTTATTAATATCTTCACAACTAATTGCAATATAGAAAAGAAAAATAGTTTACGTCTTATTCTCAGACCTACTGAATATACGCACAAAATTTCATAAGATTTGGTCTAGTCGTTTCGGAGGAGTTTGGCTACAAACACTGTGACACGAGAATTTTATATATTAGATGATGCAAAAATTTATCCGTACAATCAACAGTACCTGTAAAACATTAGATATAAGATTTTTTTGAGGAAATAATGGATGCCAATCGCGGGTGTTCTCAACTTTATTACTGTTATCACCTGTTCCAAAATACTCTCAACTGTTGTGTGAAATCGCAGCTGTCAGTCTGTTTAAATGCTCTAGGATCTGGCTGAATGCCATATAAACCGCAGCTGTTCCCCAGTAGTTTGTTTACTTTTCGTAAGATACGCTTTCAAAAGTATGACAATTAGTGCTTCGATTATATATACACACTATCCGTTACCCTCCTGCTTCGCTGGGTATTTAATGATGTTTTATAAATATATCTGTTTATATTCTGACAGACAGACAAAAATTTTAAAAATTGGTTTTTTGTTATGAGTACCGTATATACTTTTAGTGCATTAAGGTATCCGACTACGTTCGGAGACCTATTTTTTTATTTTTCTAAAATTCACTAAAAATTTTACATTTTTAATTTCATTTTTTGCACTATGATAAAAAACACAGTTATAAATAATATACATACATTAAAATTTACAAAAATTTAAAATTTTAATGAAATTTTAATGAAATTTAAATTAATTTTTTAAATTTTTTCAAAGGCTCTATTTTTAAAAATAATTTATATTTTACAAAAAAAATTGCTGCAGCACATTTTTCAAACACATTTCTAGAGGTTGTACTACAAGTTTTAAATTATTTTCTTTTAATCAAAAGTTATAGCTAATCGAAGCTACAACCTATGAATTTCATTCAAATTTTCGATACTTTTATAAGGAAATCCAACTATAAAATCACTAAAAATTGTTCAATTTCTTAGCTGCTAGTCCAACCTCTAGATAATACTATTAATAACATTTGTGTAAAATTTCATACAAGTATCTCTATTGGCTCTTTAGATATCACATTTGAAATATCAAGAAATTTACAAAAAAACAGTTTTGAGAAAAATGCATTTAAACTTTATAAATGTAATTTCAAAACAAAATATCACAAGTATATTACTAAAACTCTAATGATTTATATTTAACACCTCCACTACTTGCTATTTTATTAAATTTTAACTTTCTTTGGGCCCTATATTTTTTTTCTGGCTGATTTTTAAAAAGGCAAAGAATGTTGTTTCGAGTCACTGTGCGAATGATGGCAAGAAATCTGTCATCACGCAGTGTATAATAATTTGCATTTATGCCAAAAGCTTTCAAACAAACAAATAAAAGCTTTGTTAAAAATAATGACAGCAATATGGGTACCCAAAGAAAATGTTTTCAGCTCAATAAAAGTTTCTTTCAGAACAATTTGCCGAAAAAGCGCGTTAAATGATTTGTTTACATTTGTGTCACACCGTGGAGGCAATTTTATAATAAATGCTTATCAAACAACTTTGTATACACAGGTTTAACAATATTTAAAAGTTTCATGGAAAGGCTTACACCTTTATTTATATATATTTTTTCCGGTGGCTATTCTTCATTGATACTCACACCAGCTCTCAGCTCCATTTGGGCATGGTGCATACATGGGTATCTCTCTGATGGAGCCACCGAGAAAAAATGCCGCACTTAGCAGAGCTTTGACGTGATTGGTGTTACTGCCATAATAGTTTTGAATTTTATTAATCATAACACTGGAAAGTTTTTCTTTCCCACCGAGGTTTTTCTGGCTTTTTCTAAGTTTTCTTTGCCGAATACTCACTCTTTCTTAGAAGTATATTAGGCACTCATTTTATGACACTGTTGACATCAAATAGATCTTTAACTAAAATGTATCCTTGGGAATCACCATCACACACCATAGAAATCAACATTGTTTTAAGATCTCGTGGTATAAAATCACACAAAGATTTTGTACGCACAAACAGATTCCATGATTGAAGTAAATACCAGATGAATGCAGGAACACGCATGTTCGACTAGACATTTAGAATTCTACAAAACTTAGACATAATTTCCTAATCTGGAAGTTTCCCAGTGGCGATGGATAAAGTTTCTATAGAAACTTTTAGGGAAGAATGTCCATGTATCTGTCGTCAACGGATATTCCACATTCTCCAATTGACGTGTTGGAACATTTTGTAATGCTTTTTACTACCAACACAGCAGCATTCATGACATCTTTAGCCGTTGATGTAGCAGCAGCCAAGATATTTCTTTCACAAAGTCTATATGCTCTTTTTGCCATACGGCATAACATATTCAGCTTAGCACGTAACTTTTTCGCAGACAAATGTCATCTTCCAATAACTCACATTCCACAAATAAGTTGCAAATTAATTGAAGTTTGGTTTTTAAGCTTTTTAGTAGCTGAAAAATTGACAATAAAAGTACATTTGGAGCATTTTAAAGTCACATTAGAAGTCAGTCCAAACAAGTAATCTTCATGCAGGTACAGATTCTTCTCAAAACAATTGAAGAAACACAAATTGAGAAAAACATACTTCCCAAAATATTTAAATAAAATATTCCATAACCTCTTAATGTTCCATTAAAACATTCTTTGCACTGTGAAAAATTCTTCAGTGAATCCAGTTTTTGTTCATTACAAGTTTGAATATTTGCTACTTCCAATGTTTTTGTTACCAATCTACTGTTATCAGTCCACTGTTGCATTTTCAAGAAGTTATTTTTATAGTTTTATGAACCATTATAACTTGAATTTTTAAAAGCAGAATGTCTAGAAACCATCAACGATCAAAAATTGTACAATTAAATCGAAAAAAGTTAAGTTTTTAGAAGAAATTTAGGATCAAAATTCGTAAGGCACAAATCAAAACAAAAACATGTGAGGTCAGAAGAAACAAATGTTGCCAATCGCAAGAGTCGAATTAAAAGATCGAAATTGTTGCCCATCAATTAAATAATTAAAAAAATTGTCAGAAATAGTTTTTAAAATTATAATGGGTTGAAACTGCAAAAATTATCGGTAAAAAGCATGTTAAACAGACAACTTCCGGTTTCGATTTCACCACTTCCGGTTTCGAATGACAGCTGTAAAAATATTTTAAACATCTGTAACTTTTTTTCTAATTATCGCACAGACAAAACAAAGACAGATTTAGAAAGCTAATTGCTTGAACTTTAAAATGGTAAAATAAAAAGGAAATGCGATTTTTGACCGAAAATGGCATTTTCAACGTAGTCGGATACCTTAAGTAAAAAGCTGCTAATTTGAAATTACAAACAGACACTTCAATTTTATTTATTTGTATAGATATAGATTGGGATTATAATAACTATTGTTTAAATGTGACTAAAAATGTAAATAAAAAAAAAAGAAAAGATTAAAACTAACCGTAAAACTTATAAATTTTTTGTTTCTTGCGTTGCTTTTTACTTATGAAGCCTTGATTTATTATTTTTAAAAGTGCATCCGAAACAGGCGATGCTCTACTTAACTGAACAGTGAGATAACTATCATAAAAAAATTATGGCACGTGTCAGCGTATTATCATGTGCGCGTAAATTTATTATGTCTCATGAAGAGCATCGGTCGCCAGTAACCAAAACAAAGACTTCATTAGCTCAGCTTTTCGTTCATCTTGGCATTCAGTTTCACGTTCACCCATATAGTTTCCGTTCCCGTAAGAATACGGGAATAAAATATAGCCTATGTTACTCCCCGTTAATGTAGCTTTCCATTAGTGAAAGAATTTTTAAAATCGCACCAGCCGTTTCCGAGATTAGCCGGAACAAACAGACAGACAGACAGAAAGACAGACAGAAAGACAGACAAAAATTTTAAAAATTGGTTTTTTGTTATGAGTACCGTATATACTTTTAGTGCATTAAGTAAAAAGCTGCTAATTTGAAATTACAAACAGACACTTCAATTTTATTTATTTGTATAGATTGTTTTTTAGTTTTATATTATTTTCAAACTACAAATATTGAAATTTTAAATTAAATATATATGCATATTAATATATTTGAAGAAAATATGAACGGGAAGATTAAAACACTTACCCTATTTTACATGCTTCCAGTACGAAAATATAACTCAATCGCTCGCGGGGAGCTCTCAGCACCCCAGATAAACTTTTGAAGGTCATTACGTTCCAATCGTCAGAGCTAGAATGATTGCATCAGGCTTGAAGGTACAATGACCTAAAATGTGCAGCTACAAAAAAAATTGTGGTTCTGCGCATTTGTTTTGGAATCCTAGGGCGCTTTTCTTGTTGCTGGGGTGTACACAGCACCCTGCACGAGTGATCGCGGGTTAATAGCAAATATAATTATTTATTATTTATGTTCCTTCGTTATGATACCGAATAGACAACATTTCTCACATAATTCAACATATTTAGAGGTTATCTCATGCTACAAATCCCAGTAAGGATGACTGTGATTAACGTCAAACAAAATATTTATACAAAAACTGGATAAGAAGCAAAAATATATATAATCACGTAAGATTTTACAAATATATTTACTATATTATTCAAATAATACAGAAAATAATCTTGCAAAATTCAATTGATGATTTAAATCACTTTAACACATGTTTCGGCAAGGACAGAATGAGAATTAGCTCTAACCAAGTTCTATAACAATTATATAAGTATTAAACTATAAAGACTGCTAAATTGAAATACATACACTACATACAATGTATAAAAAGTAAATATTTTTGAAGTTCCATGGAAATTTTATGAGAACTAATTTGATTCTCGACATTAGATATGTGATTTAAGTTTCTGATCAAAGTAAACTTTGCCAAATTATTCTCTTTCATTAAAAATGAAGATTTTTTAATAACCTTTTTCTTTTCTTTATAATTATACACCGATGAACATTGAATAATGAATTCCAAATTACATTGGGTTTTTCATTTATATCAAGACAGAAATTTGCGAATAGTGAAGATGTAACAGCTATACAAAATAAACTTAAGTATATTGATAAATGCATACGGTGTTTTTTTTTTAATTTGAATTCAAGGAATAAATATGTCTGCATCATTCTATAATATACACCATTTCAAATTAAATTATATGCGTTAAAAGAATGCATTTTAAATTAGTAAATGAATATTATCAAAAGGAAAATAAACATATGCATATACATTAACAAATTACTCAATATTTCTTCCAATGATAAATTAGTTTTATTTTAATTACTAAAAATTAAACTCTGTTTTAATTATTTGTGATGAAATGAAGAAACGAAATAGAAAAAAAATACATAATTGCTCATTTATTCTGACTTCTGAGCTGTATCCTAAAAATTGAATTAGAAATATATTAATAGCTCTAGCTATTTTTGGAAATCAGATTTAGAAAAAAATATGAAAAAACGTTGCATCATTTTTTTATTCTAGAAGTTTGTTTCACGCATAAAGAGTCTTCTACATTTAAATTAAATTTAAATTCAAATACTATGATTTTGATAGGTAAATTTCTCTTCGAAAGACTTTTAAGTATATTTTGAAAGTATATATATTTTATTATACTGAAATAATTCTACAAATCTGAAAAGTTTACTAGATATTACTGAAAAATAAAAAAAATAATTCAACTTCAGAAAACTATTATTTATAACTATTTTTTCTAGCTGTATAAAAGACAGAAAATAATATTTTCTCTTTACCAACTGTAACATCTCGAAGTATACGTCTTGAAAACAATCTGCAACAGAATGCAACATAGTTTCTAGTACTTATTTTAAATATTTTTAACTGTATCATTATTCTTTCCACGATTTATAAATACTCCATTTCTATATTATATGCTAACTTTATTATAAAACTATTATTTTAGGTTAAAAAATAAAAAAAAATTAATAATTCTTTAAGATAAACATCATTTTAAATAAATGTTCTTAAGTTTATTTCGATAACTACGAAAATCTTTTGCACTAGCAGAACATAAATTATTATTTCTTTGTTATCTTCTACTAAAATAAACTCCACTAAACGGTGATGGATTATATACATGTCGGCATCACGTATTCCTCATCTAAATTTTTTTCTAGTCGAGTTTGATTAAATTTTTATTCGATTTTTCTTCTGGGGCTTTATATCCATTTTTTAATTTGATTGTCTTATTAAAATTTATAAAATTATTTATTTTTATTAACTTTCATATAAGTAGTTGACAAAAAAGTTCAATTCAGTAATTCAATCAAGCGTAACATAACTAAATATAAAATAACAATAAACTAGTACTTTGAATAACCAAAATTACAAACACAATATACAAATGATAATCAAATAAATATTGTTTGCTAATTTGTAGCTGCGCAAGTATACTATAAAACAAACTATCACAATCCAATACAATAAAACTGCATAGTATGTATCTTTATCTCTGTACCTGTACAAGTATTATTACAAACTTGCTGTAGCCACTCTTTATTTGTAATAATGAATATGTATTTTTTTCCAAATTTAAATAATAAAGAACTCTTGTTTTAACACTAATGAACTCTTTGCAGAAGTAAATCGTGTTCGCTTATTTAAAAAAACGAAGAAAAATATGAGACATGATTTATTCACATGAAAAATATTCTTTCCATCCGTTTAAAGAAAGAAGATACATATTCAAATAAATAAATTTAAGACTCGATATAGTCGCCTATCCGGTATGCTGGTTAGTGACACTGGATGCGGTGCAGTAGAATCGTGGTTCGTATCCCGGAAATTGCATGGCGGTTTGTAAATCTACAGTGCTTTTGCGTCAAAGGGGTACTCTAAATAGCAGTCGAGCCACCAGTCCGTGAGGTTGGTGGAAGGGGAAGTGAGATGGGATTCCTCTGATCGCCCCAGGGGTCTCTCCCTCAAAATTGCGCTGGAACCGAGCCAAATCATACTGTCACCTACATGGTGATGAAAGCTAACAGAGCCAAATCGTACTACCACCCGCATGGTGCTCAAAGCTAAGGCCAGGCATAAAAATCAAGCCTTAGCCGCGATGAATTTCGTAGACCTTGATCTGTTGTTACTATCGATTAGGTAGCATAAGCAACAACTACACGACTGGATATTTTATAAAGGGGCACAGTACGATTCTATTGACAAACATCAGACAAAAATTCAAATTTAATTTGTTTAGCTTAAATTATTTTTATATACTTTTCTATAACCTGACAAAAACTTGAAAGCTCTAAACGTTAAAAACAGAGAATAATGATAGCTTTTACGTTTGTTTTATTCCCATCCCTATGGCAAATCAAAACTTTAAACTTAATTTTCTCGGAAAGAGAAAATAACTAGTTTGTCTTTATTTAAAATGATAAGGTTTTTTTCTATTGTGTCTGATGCTTTGATTTTTTTTTACCTATTGCAAAAAGTACATGTAAAAAAATTTCGAATGCATTTTTGTATCAAAGCAATACTTATTTTTCAAGAAAATAATTGAACTCAGAATTTGTACATTTTTAGCAATTTTCAATAAGCTTTCATAAAAAGAAGTATTGTACAAATACCAATCATGTAATCGCAAAATCCATGCCAACTTTTGCTATGCATAGCTTGACATACTTGTAAATCAAATTTTATGCATGTATGTAAATTTTTGTAGGAGTAGCATTTTAAAATCACTTCACAAATTTTAAGTTTTTAACAAGCTTTTATAAGTTTCACTTGTGTGTAAAGGCATCTTGGAACTCGATTTTCACCCACTTTAAAAAGTCAGATTAATTCAAAATTTTGCACACTTATCAAGGACCAATGACAATACAACAATTTCATATCCCCTCCCCCATTTTCCTGATCAGGATATCAGGAATAACGATATCTTGATTTGGCGACTAATTCCATATACCACTTCCAGATTTGGCAACTTACTGCATATACCATTTTCAGATTTGGTGACTAATTCCGTATACCATTTCAAGATTTGCTGACTTATTCCAGATTTAGTGAATTGAAGATTAAGGTGCAACCACTAAAACGAATACACACTTGTGGTTTAGAAATAAAACAAGCAAAAAAGTGTTCTTTATATGAGCAAGGATAGGTTGGGTGACTCAGCTATTTCTTATCATAATATAAACAATAGTCTAGTTTTTCTGAAAATGTTAAAAAAAAAAAACTCATGCATGGGGAAAAAATAATTTATGTTCTAACTGTTAAATATTTTATATTTTTACAAAGCAATACATTTAGAAGTGATGATACGAATTAATATTATAGCAATACGTTTAAAAGATGATAGTACCATCGACACTTATATTTCTTCTTAACACACATCTATATTAATTTGACCAGAGATGAAATTTTTGAAATGTAACAATACGGGACTGATCCGCGGCCCCGTAAATGGAGAGAATAAATACTCTTCAAATCCACATTAATTAATATCCATTGAAGAGCAAGACTAATTGCAGCAGTTACTTAATTCCCCTTCCCCGGCTCCAAATACCAAACTCAAATATAAATTAAACAATGAGTAAATGATTGTTTGAAAACTTAAAAAAAACATGCTTTTAATGTAGATTCTATAGTTTTCCTTTTTAATAAGATAGAGTATGTTTAATGAATGTACAAGTTTAGCAAGTACATTTGATGAATTTATAACTAAGGAGAACAAGCTTTTAACGGTAATTTCTCTTTTTAGGGAAATATTTAATTTCTTTGAAATTATTCTAGTTTTTTTTAATTAAATTGTATGCATTAGTACCATTTTACAACTCCAAAACAGTTCCAAAATTATAAATAACATAAGTAAAAGGACAATTTCTAATGCAGACATATTTCAAAAATGCTAAAACTTCTCAGAAAAAATTATTCTAATTCAATATTTATGTAAAAAACTAATAAGGAGATGCTTTAGTTTTGTGAATAAACTTTTTATCCTTTAAGAAACTCTTTTGTGATTTATTTTTAACGTAACATTTATTCATGAAAGAAGGGAGCTTTTCTAGTTAGTTCTGGTTGTACAGATTATTATTCACCGGATTTAATTCTCCATTCTCTTCTAGATTTTTTAACGAAAGAAATGTTTTTATATGCAGCTAAATATATTGCATAGCATGCAACTGGATACAATGAACTAATGAGCTTAAATTAACTGATGGAATGAATTACTTTTTCAAAATAATAAGAGACATCAAATATCAGAAGCTATATATAAACAAAATATCTTATTTAATACATTTTAGTAATACAGCCATAAGTTATGCAGTTAACAGATAAAATACATTGTGCCTCTTATTAAGCAAAAGTTTTTTTCTGTTAATTTAATGGTTGACTTATATTTAATTTGTTTTAACCTTATATTTTTCTTAAACTGTATGCTTTTTTATTAGAGCTATGAATTATTTTATTTCAAATCATAGTTTTATACTATTGCATAGTTTTATGTATTGCTATTAATTCCTTTCCGGAAAAGTGTAAAATAATGACTGGGAGTTATTTGAAAGCGGAAACTTTTAAACCTCTTTTTTATAATTGTTTATGTTTTATATATTATTTTTTCAACCTAAAACAGGAGGCCTTATTCCGCTTTTTCCCATTTAATACATCTATTTGTGTATTAATATTCCAAATTTTAACACAGAAACTATACAAATTCTAAAATGGAAAGGTCCGATTTTTTTCCAAACGTGGCGCAACAACTACATAAAATTATCCAATCGAAAAGTGGAACGAACCAAGTTAAATTCTTCACTTTACGTCGATGAAATCGAATGGCAAGGCCATAACCAAAAAGCGTAAAATAAACTTCACAGCAGGTGGTCCTTTAATTCCAGCTGCCACCATTGATTTTAGAAAAGCAGAAAATGTTCACTCCAGTAGCTCGCATACATCGAAAAACTTTTTATTGTTACTCAAAACTTGATGACAGCAGGAAGATCGTAAAACCTGACTGCATCTAATTTCAAGGGAAACTAACTCTAAGATCGAAACTGTTACAGTACCGAATTTTTTCGCTTGGAACCATCAGATACTTCGCTTAATTAAACGTCCATGTAATATATAGCAGCAGAAGCATTTCCGGAAGAGGAACCTTATTAAAGTTTTTGGTCGTTTTGTGATTCTGGTATGGTAATGTATAAATATTGAAACAAGTTCGGATTCATTTATACTGTCTGTTATACGTTTTTCGTGTGCACAAAAAAGGAAAATAGTTTAAGACAAGCAAAGAAAGAACAGAATTTTAACGAAGAAAAATAGGTTTGCCATCCGTTCTCTCACATTAATTCCATTTTTGAAGGGAAAAAAAAAAGAGTCGAAAGGAGTTTAACATATTACTAAACGCAAATGCTGTGAAAAAAAGAAATAAACTATAATATATTTAAATCAAGTTACACTTTTCTTTCTTTTTTTATGTTCAGAAAATGAATGTCATTAAATTAATGAGAAATCTAAATTATCAACAGTTTAGTTTTATTAATTTTTTTCTGAATCTTTTTGACAATTTACACTTAAAATAGCCCGTGCAATTAAATTTTTCTTCCGATGGTATGCAGTTGTGAAAATTTACTTTTAGATAATAATAAAAAAAATGAAACATTATATGTATTTTTTTTTTCATTTGATTTTTATAAATAAATTACATAGAATATCGTTTTTTTCAAAATAAATTTTTGTGCGAATCTAATCACCCCCTCCCATTCTTTATTAAAAATGCAAATAAGTTAAACGTCAAAATGCAAAATTTTCCAGTTTATACACGTTATCACGGTTCATTTCAACGTAATCACTTTTATTTACCTAATAAATTTTTTCTCATTAGGGGTCACCTTCTTCAGGTGAGTACAGTTGTCACAATTCCGAGGTGCCCTAATATTCATTTTCTTTTCTCGATGGGCTTAAGGGTATCTTTCTTGACACCCAATTTCCTCTTTTCTTCTTTTCCTGTCTAGACCACAGGCAAATATTTTATAAATATACATCTATACAATTATATTGCGTACTCTTTTTATTATAAAACTTACTATTTATTATTAATAACATATCTTGGTTTAGATTTTGTATTACGTTAATTCAGTTTCTTCTTTTTGAATTTTTTTAAATAATCTGATTTCGATACTGTATTTTCTTACTAACACCATTCTTTTACCAACTTGCATATTTGCCGTGTTCGGTGTCCTATAAGGAGGAAAATGGTGCCCTGGGGATATCTTTTTGCGTTCCCTTTGGCCCCCGATTAATTGTAGATGGGAGACAGGTGTGAACCCATTCTATTAAATTGGCTGGTGATACCTGTCTTCGGTGTCCCGAAGAAGACATTGCTGTAGGTTTAGAGCTACAGATAAGGGGTGTCAGGTTTACCCGTTGGATCCTCGCCTTGATACTGTAGCACTATATTCTAGGTGTACTCCAGGTAAGCGCTGAACCTTTTTTTTTTGCCAGATGACTGTCACATGGCCTCCCTTGTTGGATTCCGTGGTGGTGGAGGCATGCCAGGATGAAGTCGAGTTTGCACCTATGGATCCAAATATGCAGCGCCCAGGTAAATGCCTTGTATTACCCAATATCAACGTTGACAGTATTGCTTCACACATTCCTGGTTTTTTATTTTATCATTACCCAACAAGGAAATGTCGCGGAAGTCCCTCTTTGCTATGCAAAAGGCTTAAGGGAATATGTGAAGACCCAAAATCTGCCAGGAAACTACATTCCGGGGACATATTAATAAAAAGTGTATCGTCTGTTCAATCAAAATATTTCTTGTGGGCGAAACATTTTTTAGACTGCACATTAACCATTACTTCTCACAGATCATTGAATTCTAGTCGAGGCACCATATCCTTTTTTGTGCTTCAGTATCGGAAAATTTCGTAGGGCTTTCTGACCCAGGTCAGAAGAATTGCAATAAAAAAAAAAGAAAACGTGGAAAGCCACGCGATAGAAGTGAAACTTTGGCGACGTTGGCCGTAAATTCAGGAATACATCTAATTATATTAAACTGCTGAGCTAACTTACTTTAATCAAATATTTTCGAACTTCATTTATTGTATAAAAATGTTTTTATTCAATTTTCTGCATCATCATTTTCCAGGAAAGAAACAATAGGTGTGTGGTAACTGAGGTAGGATATAAAAATCCTTGATTGTAGTCAATCAAAAAATGTGAGAAAACTGCATCAATCGTGGTTCCATATACTGTTTTTCCTGCTCTAAAATCAGTATTTATTGCCAAACTCAGTGTCTGTTCCAAAAATTCAAAGAGTGGTTTTGCTTCTTCTGAAGCAAAATTAACATTAAAGTTAAGATAATCGGCTTTTAATCATCATCAGATCCAATGATTGCAGTAGTTTCTGATGTGTACAGCACTAAAACTATGGATAAAGATGATAAAAGTTGCAATAAAACTATCTGGTCATATATAGACTTTCGCCTGGACTTGCTGCTAGTTTTCCTTTCAAGAAACTTTTTTCCTCTTTTTGCAATTGTTCTAGGCATTCTGACCAGAATTAATTTTAATTCAACGAAAATAAAAATTAATAATATAAACGTAATGCATCACTCACAGAAGTCACTGTGTTTGTTTACAAGACGCTATCCGTAGTGATTCTTACGTGAACGTTAATGACATATACACAAAGTCCCAGACACTCCCCTAACAGGAAGAGTGATATAATGGTAATATTCGTTGAAAACGGCACGTTTTTTTATTACATAAAAACTACGAAAATACGCCCCACGAGTTCGTTACGAGTAGCATATTCACTTAATATCTCTAGTGCCTAAGTGCCTTCAGTCCAAATACAAGATGCCCCAATCCATACCACCTTAGCAATCGTCCATCTTTTTCACGGATATGACATAAGTCACAGCCCTCCCCCCCCCCCCATCGAGCAAAACGAATCGAAAAACCAACCACGTGAAGAACGAATGTAGAAAAGTTGCAGTTTCTTCGTTTCTACCGAAACGAATTACCCCCTCCCCAACTCCTGACCTTTGATGCTATTTTTAGCAAAGGCGAACCTCTCTCTTTTTTCACTCTGTTTACTCCCTCTCATAGGTTCACTAGCTAACTGAAGAAGAAGCCTAGATGAATCTAGGCTGGTTCTGAGGAAAATAATATATTCCAGACCCGCTGTCTTTTCCTCCCGCTCGCTATTTCCTCACCATTACGACGATTTGGGGGAGATGGAGGAGGAAATCACTACTCCGTTCGTTTTCTCCCTGTTACGCAAAACTGGGCAAATTTTCTATTCACTTCGTGAGCATAGAAGTTTCACTTCAAAAAGACTCGGCATTTTTACCTACTAAGCATGTAATTCTAACTTTCAATAGGCCAAAACTTCCTACCATAGTAGTAGCTGGATATCTAAAATTCAAAATACGCCCATATATACTGAATCTTCTGCGCAGTTTTAAGTGCCACAGGTTTGGACATTCCCGAACTTCTTGCCATGGTCAATTAACTTGCTCTAGTTGTGCATCCTCTGGGCATTCTTCCACGGATTGTACACTAGAGCCTAAATGTAATAATTGTGCACAAAACCATCCATCAGATTCTAAACTATGCCCAAAATGGAAATTAAAAATACAGATCCAGGAATTTAAAACCAAAGAAAACATATCCTATACAGAAACACGTAAACCAATAGTTCCTGTATTAACCCAAACATATGCTGAAGCTACTAAACCTTCAGCTATATTTTCTACAACACAAACAGAGATCCAGGCACTACAAATATATTTTGTCCACCTTTGCAATGTCTAAAACCAATAACTTCTGTCAACCAGATGCCAAACACATCCACAATTTCTGTAGTCTCTACATCATCCTCATTTATTCAAGCCAATCTAATTCATTCCACATCTTCAGTAATACTAGACAAAGTAAATCTCAGTTACCTATACCCATTTCTACTACCCGTAAAATAATAACCTAAATATACCTCTGCTTTATCTATATCAACAGAAATTCAGCCAACTTTACCATTTCTTAACACTGCGACTACTACATCCAATAGTCGAACTTCCGCTGTAAATAAAATGGAAAATAATTTAAAACAAAGTAGGAAAAATAGGGAAAAAAAATATCACAACAGAACTAAAGCCCGACATTGAAATTATAAATGACACCACATAAGCCGAAAAACAATAACGTTCTTTACACCTCAGAAGATGAAGATATGATTCTTTACGATATGGAAGAATATCTGATGGGAATTTGAATATGAAATCTAGTTTCAAGAAATATACGATTCCGACCAGGAATCATGAAAAATAAATAAAGGGAATAATTTGAATTGTTGTGGATATCGTGTTCCGATTTGATGTTCAACATTATTTTTGATGTTTTTATTTTAAATTTCTAGCACATTTTTATAATATAACAATTATAAATGAATTTTTACTACGATTTTTTAATCCTTATATGTATTTTATGCATATGCCATTTTAAATTTTTGATTGTGTTTTTAAATTTTTATGAATGTTATAACAAATATTTGGCGCAGTATGCCCAAAATTGGCTCTTGCGTCAGAAAATCCCACAATCCCACTCCCTCACTCACTGTACTAAATTTCTTATGTATTGCAATGTTAAGTTATTGCCGTAGTAGCCAAGTGCTGATGATATTGAAGTCGTAACCGTAATTATACCGGTCATCTCAAGGGTTCCTGATTCCGTTAAAGTTCTGCCGCGTACAGGATCTGGTGCTTGTAAATTTTTCGAGGTCCAGATCTATTTCGTATTGTTGGGATCTTTTTTATCCTTATACAAATTTACTTTGCGTTAGAACATTAAATCATTTTTATTTTAATACCTGCTAATTGGAATTCAATGTAAAAGCTCAAAGAAGTGTATCAATTTTATTAAAATAATTATTATTTTCACCTGTTTAAAGCTTTTAAAAATTTGAACAATCTACCTTTGCTTTTAAATCTGAATTTGTGTGTGTGCTTAGTAATTAATATATATTCTAAAAGAATTTGCATAATAATGATATAATCTAGGTATCTTCACAAAACTATAAGGGGAGTTAGCAATTTTTAGTCACAGTATTTAATAGCACTATTTATTCGTATCTAGCTATATGTTATTATTATATCACAGATTGTAGTTCACTAGACATCAACGAAGAGAAAAAAAATTCCTTTCGATAAAAATATCTTTTTTCTTTCATTAACGCTCTAATATTTAACACTTTTAGCATTTTACGAGCTCATTAAATTTTTAGAAGCATTATAATGCAAATTTTAAAAAATCTTATAAAATACAATTGTTATTTTATAAGTAGAAATTGTTATACATTCATAATATGTATTAATTAATATAATATATATATATATATATATATATATAAGCATGATAGGAATACATAGTTGATCAAAGAATAAAACAAAATATAAAGAAAACAATATTAAAATTCTAATTTTTTTCATAAAAAATATTCAATTTGTTTGCACAGTTCTGTCCCCCCCCCCATCATCTGTAATAGTTAAATAACCTAAAAGTATGACTTATGTTGTATGAAAACACAGTGAAGCATAAACCAAGATTCTACCGAATGGTGTGCTATTTTAATGTCTTTCGAAGTTCTTGGAAAAAAACCTCAATAACATTAGCTATGCATACCACATACTGAACATTTTCAAAGAAATAAAAGGTTTTCCGTGTACCTGCATTTTTCTTCTTGACTTTCTCCTGTCTCCAGTTCCCTAAACGCAAAGTCATATAGAAGCATTTTACGTCTACTTTGATAATTTCATTCAACTACGTGCATTGAATACATGCAAATATATTTCACATCATAGCGACCCTTTTTTTCAAAGACATATAATCTTGAGAAAAAGTCCTAAGTTGCGTTTAGATCCCCTTCTTTGTTTCTTAAATGTTACTCAAAAAACGTGCAGGAATTTTATTGCTTACGAAAAAGCTGCGTTTCACTTTTAGAACTTATTCTTCCCTCGGAAAAAGGAAATTAGATTTATTAATGAGGAAGAAAATATTTTATGGAATCAATTTAATTAAATAAGATTATAAGCTTCCCCTTTACGTGTTGAATGGAAATGAATCAAGATAAATAAAAATAATATAATTTCTTTCAATAAGAATAAAAATAAATAAGCTCAGGATAAATTCATGAACTCTCGACTTTTAGAGTAAGCAGGCACTTTCAAGAGAGACAGTAAAAATCTCGCATTTTTTAAATGAATAATAATAATTCTAACGGATCGAAAAACAAACCAAGCTATTAAGATTGTTTCAGTGGAATATTCTAAATAGATTAAAACTTCAGTGGATAGCCTATAATATATTGACATAAATAAACAATGTACTTGGAAAAAGAAACTAAAGAAATAGAAAAAAAAACAGTGAAATCAATTTTTGTATTTTATTAACTGCCTCCCATCCGGTATAGCAGTTAGTCATACTTCCAACTAAAAACTCTTTAAAAGTTTTATTAAAAAAAAAAAAAAAACTCTAAATAGGTTCTCATTTTCTTAGTCGGTAAATTAAAAAACACCAAAACAATTTGAATTAAACATAACTCTGAACCAATATCTTCGTTATTTGTTGAAAAAAATAGTCATGTGAATACACAAGATCTCATACATAAAAAGGGGGAAATTAATAATGTTTTCACCCTTAAAAATGTCCAGATTCATGAAGAATATTTGCAAAAGTAAATACAAGCTAAAAATTACAATTGAAGTGTAAGAAACAGATAAAAAATTAAAGTGAAATTAAAAGAAATAAAGAAGTATAATTTAAATTATTTTTCTGTATCTAAGATGATCCTTTTTAATCTTTAGGCACTGAGAGCAATTTACTCCCTCCAATTTAATTACAAACCAAAAAAAAAGTATCTAGTGTTAAATGTACTACGAAAAAAAAAATGAAAAAAATATATTATGTAGAAATTTGCGCTTAGAAAAGACATTTAAGATTAATAAAAATAAATAATTTATCTTTTATATAAACTTTAAAAAAGCAAAAAAAAAGTATATAACTAAGCAAATCTTTTCTTCGATTAACACAAATATATTAAAAAACATTAAATAAAAATTATGTGTATGCATACAATTTATAATAAATGGGCGACGTTATATTTCAAAAGATTAGTTAAATCAACAGAAAGGGAAATAAAATATTTACTTGTAGAACAATTTAAAAATATTCATAAAAAGATTTACTTTGCATATACCATCATCCTTTTAAGAAACTGCAAAATATAATTGTTTCATGCAATACATATTTTCCAGAATTTTATGCACGCAGTTCCGAAATAAAGAATGCTAAATGTTTCTTACAACTCCATCGAATAAAAATCTTTTCTTGAGACTTTCAAAACAATTATCGAATGAACAAAGTACGCGTAGTAAAAATCAGTAAGGAATTAAATAAATGTGTGCTATCTCTTTGTTTTAAACTCCCTCTCTTTATACATAAGCACACGCATATATTTATGGATACATGTAATGACTTCTCCTAACACTTTAACTTTAACCTTTTAAATTATTTGCTAACCGTTATAATCTTAATCTTAATCTAGTTGCTCGCGCGCATTTACATCCAATCACGACTCCTGTTACAAAAAAGTCGTACGACCTTCACCGCCAGTAACAACCCGGAGCAGACGGTTACGCACTCTCTTGTCTTTTGCCTGTCTTCATCATGTAACTGGCTGCAGCTAACGTTTGTGCTTTGTCCACTCGCCAACAAATGTGTTTGTTTCTGCTGTTTCACTTATGTGCTTTTTGTTTTGTTAGAAATAGTTTCTGTGTGATTTGTTGCAATGTCCTGTTCAAGAAACTAATAAAAGTTTACAAATTTCAAGTCTTCTCTACTATGCCACGACTACAACATAATGAAGCATTTAATAAGTAAGCAAAATTCCTAGCACAACTCAGGGCATCTCATATAAAGAAAGAAATATATAATTATAAAGAAAGAAAGAGAAAGAGATAAATATGGATATATAGGTAGAATATATATATATATGTATATATATATATATATATTTATATGTCATCAAAAAATGAATTGACGTAATAGAAAAATCTATCTCACACACATACGCATTCATTCATTCACCTATCACGAGAGCTCTTCAGTTATTAAGCCTACATAATTGAAATTAAGTTTTGTTACATTGTTTTTATTGTTATTTTGTTTAGGACAGATTAATCAAGAGAGAGTTTAGCGCAATTTGATCCCAAAGAGGTGTTGCAAGGGCATTGAGGTCAAAAACTTCCGTTTTGGAACTATGCGGCCACCAATCGTGAAATCTGCCAGGAATATTTTGTTGAACAGATATTTGCTAATAACTGGTTTTGTTGAGAAAATTGACTCTCAAGAGAATTACGGGTCATTATAAGTAAAATATTCATATTTTTAAAGTTTTAGATCTAGGTACTTGAAATTTGACTGTATGTTTTTATATGGCTGCGTATGGTCTTTTCGAAAATTGAACCCCAGGTACCAGGTAAGGAGTTGAGGGGGGGGGCTTAATGGAGAAAAAATCCCACTTTTCAGCCAGTATACCTACCGATTTAATATATTGAAGGCATACGTATTTTGTTGATTAGAGATCCGTAAAACGAATTTTGTAAAATTTGACTTCCAAAGAGTCGGGAGGGGTCTCTCATTTCTCTCTTTCTATCTCCCTCTTATTTATTTCTCTATCCAACCCTCACTTATTAATTTCTTTCTCTCCCTCTCTATCTCATATTTCTCTTCCATTCCAAATGAATCGATACCACCCCACATTTACCTTCCAAGTCCATCGTTAGCACTCAATCAGCATTAAAAGATATATTTTTTGCAGTTTTAGAATACAATCAGACTAATAAATGTTTCAGTTCAAACAAAAGCGCCAGTTGAAAAATAATATATAAGGTATAAAAAGTCGAACATATTTAAAATATCTAAAAGAAAAAAAGGCACAAACCACATTTGCTTATTTTTTTTTGAAAATATAAATAAATTCGTGTTACTTTATATATATGTATTAAAAAATGATTTGTAACTAAATAAAAATGGAAATATTTCCAAAGAATAATATGTGCGTAACATTCTATGCATATATATCTCTTTATTAAAGTAAAGTGTGGGTGAAGATAAAGGCTACAGAATCGAGTGATGTAAGTAATGAATGTTTGGAGAACACTTTTCTTATACCATGTATATATCATTCCATTCCTTCTCCAGACGATCGAATGTCGTTTGCTCAAGCCGACCTCCTTCACCAAGAACGGAGGGAAACAGTCCATCTGCCCAAGTAAGACATACTCTAGCAGTTGAGATTTATTTCTGAGCAAGGAGATGTCAAGTACAACATAGCGCTAGGGCTCGTTTAAATAAATGAACGGATTAATTTTGAGAAAGTGATGTGTCTCGGGTTCTCGGCGTCACTGATTGCAATCCGGTGACAATCAGATATATTTTCTCTGAAGATAAATCAATTTTCTTTCTTTCCACTAAAACTAATACGCTGTAAATTATCGTGAACGAGTTCGTGTTAATGGTAAAAACTTATGCTCATTGCGAAATACAACCTTTGATTTTTCGAAAATTAAATCGTTTTTTATACTTACTTTTACTAAGGATTTCATTAAAGACGCTTAAAAATAAGTAAAATTTGAACCCTAACACTATATACCAAATAATGATATTTGATATCATTTTGGTTGATATCAAATATCTAAAGAATTATGAATTGTATATTTATAAAATCATCAATTCTATATTAAAAATTGTGTTTAAGTCCTTCAAGAAATTACGTAACATTCCATTTATTTATTTAACAAAAAATAAACAGTTGACAATAAAACTACAATTACTTAAATAAAAGACGTTAGTTTTGCCTGCAAATATCATTCCTGAAACGTTAAATTAAAGTGTTCACGATTTGTGTCCTTTATTAAAGATACCTACATTTTGTAAATATTTTAACTTGTTTCATTGGATTGTTTCTCAAACTATGAAAGAAAAATTGAGAAGTCCTTTAAAGTAGGAATTTAAGTTTTTAATTAAATTATTATATAGAATTATGATTTTTATCTGTACAATAAAAATAATTACTTAAAAAAATATTTTGTGACTCCGTCACCCCACGTAGCCACTAATTTTAGTATCGATGATAAAGCACTTTCTCTAACGGGTTAATTATACACTCGAATATACTCGGCAAGCGTAAAAAATAGCGATCATTGACTATAAAAATTACAATTGTTGAAAGTAAAAAAACAGGAATGTATTCATAAATGTCAAGATGTTTAGGATATGTTGAAGCCAGGTTGGAGTAAAAAAATTAATACAATATATCAAACATTTAAGATTATATAATGCGTCTCCGAATACATCTACTGAAACAGTGCAGAGATGCATATAAGGAGTTTATTTATGTGGGATAATAAAGATTTTTTGGTTGTTAGCTTAAGAGGGGCAACGATAATAGTCGGAATGTTGACTTTTAACGATTTTTTTTAATTCTTACCTTTATACGCATTTAATTTTTTTGCGTTTTTTGAATAATATGTACAAAATATACATATGCTTATGTGAAACAAATAAACAAGTATTAGTAACAAAATAATCAGTTTTATAAAATAAATTAATCTTTTTGACACAATATTTTAACAGTGACACTCACTAATTGTCGATTATATTCGTTATCGCTCGATTTCCATGACAGACACAGTATTTGTGTACACCCAATTGGAGGCGTTAAATATATAACTGATTAAGAAGATAAAAAACTCTATCTCGCTGTCTCTAACTAATATAATTTAGTAATTCATAATCATTTCATATAACTTTAACTGCAGTTGTTTTAATTATAAATGTTTTATTAATTTTATATAATTGTAAACATAGTGAAATAATTGAATGCATGGATACAATTTATTCTTCTTTTCATCATTGAAAAATTTAATTTATTATTCACCCAATCGTATACAATGTATGCTTAAATACACACTATTATTAAATACTTAGAAATATATAAATGAAAGTTATTACTATTGTGTTGATGTGACTTTCAATAGTGCAATGAGTCAAAAATATCACTAAATAGCTCCTAATTTTTTTAAGTTATGCGTTTCAAATTAACTTTTATATTTTATATAACTGCAATTTTGATTTAAACACTTTTTCTCATAAATAATTACATATTCCGTCGAAATATACAAGATGAGGATAGATGTAAAAAATATTTTTAAGATTCAATTATACACACACACAAATATATATATATACATAACATGCCCCAGGCCTGCTGGTTAAATGAGGAGGGCATCAACTCTAAAAAATACTTCTTTATTCTTCTGCAATCATCTAAAATCCAACATGGTGGTCCTTGGGCGCGCAACCGAGTAGAACAATAGACAGTAATCCGATGAGGAGTCACCACCTAAGCTTTTTCCATTACGCGTTCTTTTTCGTCAGCGCTGGCTCAACCTTTAAATAGGATTATTTACCCACAAATCCTTACGCGGTGGTAAAGAGTTCGCTCTATTTTTATTTACTACTCACTTAATTTTAAAGCTAATCTTTTCAAACCTGGCATATATATATATATATATATATATGTATATATATATCATTATAAAAACCATTCTCTGGTTTAGTAAGCGACCTCTATTTATTTTCATAAATATTATCTTAAATTTTAGAAAAAAGAAAAAAATTATTTAGTTACTGATAATGATTTAAAGCAAAGAAATTATAACCTTGCTTGGATAAATTGCTTGGATTACAACTATACTACTAAATTGATTTTTGAATATATTTTTATGTTATCTGAACTCTTTCTAATTCTTCCTATTATTTTTTAAATGAATTTCTGTGTTATTTTTTTCTAGTTCTATTTTATTTATTAATTTCAATATGATATCATTTGCTTAGTTTAATTACAAAAAAACAATCTATGTGGCACCACTATTTTTTGTTTCTGTTTTAACAGTCCAATATTAAAACATCATTTGACGCGCTTGTTTGACTTAGGTACAACGCCATTTATTTCTCTTTTGGTTTGCATTCTTACATGTAACTTTTTGCTTAGTTTTTATTTAACAAAATTATTTTTTTATATTCATCTGTTTGTATGAAACCTTTCCTTTCATATTCTAATTTTGTTTTGACTGTGATGCAAAATACATGTGTGTTAGTCTTAGGCCTAATTTTTCATAATAGTTCTGCTTTTTCTATTATGACTAAAATGGCTGCTGTACAGGAAAAGTGGATCTGTAGAGTATACTTAACCGTAATTTTGCTGGTCCTAATTCCGCAACAGCTTTAGAAATCATATTAGGTCTCCATTTTTGTCCATAGACTCTTTCGATTTCTTCCCTTTTAAAGTTCTAACTCTGTTTCCTGTTATACAAACGTTCTTTTTTTTTTTTTTTTAATCTAGCATAATATTCAATTCCACTGCTTAATTTATAAATATGTTTCTTAGAATCTGGTTTCTATCTTTTATCTTTGTTGCTATAATTTTGTCTTGTTATTTTTTCATTTATTATACTATATATATATATATACAATTTGAATCCCGCAAAGAAAAGTCTTGTCTTAAAGAGTATATTGTTATTGTTATAGAAATATACTCTATTTTTCTAAACTTTTAAGTTCCTCTTAATATCCTAGTTTTGAAATAATCAATAGTAGCCTGAAAGAAATTTCAAAACAATGTAAAAAATCATTCTGTAACTAAAGGTCCCCTTTGAAGTACTTGAAAAACTTTTCACCTAAAGTGTAAATTTTTTGTAAAGGAATAGTTTTCCGATATTTAATATCCGCCAGGCAAACGTTATTACTTCCTACTTTCCCACAGATTTTTATTTATTTTACAAAGAATGAAAGGAAAAATTACAAAACGAATTATTATCACATTTTTGGCTCAGTTCCACTGAAGTTTATTGACAAAAAGTGGTTCAATGGGTTGAAAATTTTTGTACTGCAATGGAGCTCTTATCGCTTCGGAATTGCATTTTCTAACTAATTCCATTTTAAAGTAAATAGCTCAAGATTTACATTGTTTGTGTGTGCATTTGTTATTACAGATAGTTTGACTCATTAATCAAATTAATTTTTTAAAGATTAAATATTTTAAGCTATAATTATTTTTAATCTAGAACAAAAAATATACTACAACAATTTAATTTAATGGGTTAAAAAAAAGAAAACATTTGTAAAGGACTAAGATTATGTAATAAAGCTAAGATTTCCGAAATTATGAAAGTACGAAGTAAATTTACTTTATACATCTTAATTTAAAAATGGCAAAGAAATCTTATAAATTGATTACTAATGTTCTTAAATACATTTTAATCCTTTTCCAATACATAAAATAAATACTTTTAAAATCTTATTCTGTAAAAATAATTATCGGTTAACATTTTTATAATAAATACGACATTAATGTGAAATGTTTGGAAATAAGTTTTCAAAAATAGATTTTGTATTTCTTGCCAAAAATATACCTAAAACTTATACATGATCTTAGTACCCATCAATAACAAATATAATCGATTAGAACATGTGCTTTTATCTGCGCGTGCGTGTGTGAATAAATTAAGTTAAATATTAGTGTCCACAAAGAATTTTTTTATGTGTGTATAAAATGTAAGTTTTATGATTTTAGTAGCTTAATAAAAGTTAGGTTTCTTAGAGTGAAAAATGCTTTGTGCTTACTACTTACATAACTGCATTATTTTGTATAAAATTATAGTTCCAAAATATTTTGCTTGAAATTAGTGTTCAGTTTTATATTTTAAATTCATGATGATAATATTCCTTAAGTGTTAGAATATTTTGTACAACATTTGGTATTATTTAAAAATATTTTATGATAATTTATTTCTTCCTAAAAATCTTGATTTTTACTAACTCTAATATACACGAATTCTAATTTTCAATTGTTAAATAAATAAAAAAAAAGCCTTTTAGTTTACTATTTTTTCTACTTTTTTCACTTTTCCTATCAAGAGTAAATATTGTTGAAATGAAACAGACATAAAACAATTTTCTGACAATGACAAAAGAGAGAGAAATTAAGTCAAAGTATCAATGACTTCTTAGCATCACTTTCAGATCCTGTAATCCAAGAGAGGAGACTCGGGTCACAGAGTCATCCCAAGTTCACACGAAATCGTGAGCTCTGGGAAAACTGTTTCGTTTTTACCAATGGCCTTGTCAGTATCCTACTATATAAGAGTCTCCATGAGGACTAAAATGTTTTTGTCACATATTAACCATTTTTTTTTATAATATTAAGGTACTTTAAGTGACTTTGTTACTAGCGTGACTACATCTGCTCCAAAATATTTTCAATGTACAGTCTACATTTTGCCCCTGTAAACGACTTACTTGTTTTGATTGCTATATTTTATGTCTCAATGTGACTTATAAACATAAATTAACAGAGTATAAAAAAAAAGAATTGCAGCATCTAGGATCAAAAAACTCATCAAGCAACGGAAGAACCTGATGAAATAATTAATAGTAATCAGGATAGCAAAAGTAAATTTCAGAAAAGTGATGAACACATGATAGGTTTGAGTCAAAAGAAAATTTTTACAAATGCTGCCTTAAGAACTCCATCATAAAAGATATAAAGCCACAAGTGTACCACGAGACGCACAGCATTCTGTCAAAAAGACATAAGTAAGAAAAAGTTCAACACATGCTACTTCTAAGGACAATAAAACTACAATAACTTAAACAAAAATGACAGTTTTATCTGCAAATATTATTACTGTAATGTTAGTGAAAATTGTCTGTGATTTATTCCCTTTATTAAAGCCACGCATATTTGAAAAAATTCAGCTCAGTTTGAATGGATTATTTAACAAATGATTAAAGAAAAATTGAAAAGTCATTGAACGTTGGTTAGTATAAAATTATGCACTGCAATTGCATTTTTATCGTGTGGAATGAAAATAATTATTTATATGTATACAAAAAAAGAAGATTGGAGTTTATCCGCCCCTCAGTGTGACCACTAACGTTAGTATTAAGTGCACAATATCTCCCGGGTGAAACACTTTCACGGAGGAATGCTACTAGCATAAAATCAGCAATCACAACAATGTTTAACAAGATTTTCAATTAGCTGGTTTTACCAATGATAAAAAACATTCGTAACCGTGTTGGTTCGGTGTGTCTTATTAATTCTTCATAATGATATTGAAATTGAACAGCACCAATTTAAAATTCACAATAAATTATCTATTTTTAATCTCAAACTTTTAAATGTTAACCATATTTTAAAATGTACTATCTAGCCTGTAGGGGCTTCTAAGGATTTGGTTTCTTAGAATTTTCTTTCTTTGTTAGAAATTCAACACAAAATATTTCTTCTTCCAAAAATATCCACTTAGAAATTCAAAAGAACATTGATAAATTGGCAATCATTTCTGTAAATCATCAACGTAGTCAAAGTGAATTTGTTTATGTGATTTATTTAATGTTTGTGCCTTACTATAGGTCTGAATGGAAAACCAAAATTCTTCTTTCAAGAATATAAACTTTTTTTTTAAAACTTAAAATGTGTCGCATGAGAACCACCTAATATCAGTATGCTGTATAATAATGCCTTATACACAGAGCTCATCTCATTACAAAGTTTTAAGGGTGTTCACCCATGTGAGGGGTTTAAAAAATCAAGATAATTTTTTTTTTCATAAATTGCTTCTTAACATGTCTAAAATATAGTGGTAAAGTGATTTTTCAGAATTCGAAGTCGTTATAAAGAAGCTGGTTTTAGAAGAGCAGCTGTTCGTAGCCCTAAGTTAAGATTGTCATTGTGTTTTAATCGGACTTGAAATTTTAAATGCGTTTTTCTCTAAACTGTGTTTTTCAACCTTTCCTTCATCATGTCTCAAGAACTATTGAACCAATATACTTCAAATTTGTAGGGTAGACTCAGAACATATAAACGCACTAAATGGACTACGATCATTCGAAAGTTCAAATATTTAAATTTTTTATAACAAAAACTCCAAGAAATTCGAAAGTTTTTCTTCAGAGGTTTACCAAAAATTCAATTTTTGATATTTTCAATTGAACATAGTCCATTTTGTGCATTTAGGTTCATAGATTAAGACGCTGTTAATTTTTTTTTTATTTCAAAGAATACAATCAGACGGAATCATGGAGGAAGTGAGCGTCCACTTTTTTCGAGGATGGTGTGTTCAAAGCGCTATAACTCATGTTCTATTGGATATATTTAGCTAAACTTTTATGTAACAACTCTTAAAATACCTATAAATAAATGATGGAAAACTTTAAGTTCTTTCTGTTTACTGGTCGCTAAAAATGAATCCCTTAGAATGCTTAAAAAGCAGACCGTCACATGGGTGAATTCTTTTAAAGAGACAAGGCTCTTTCTATTATTTTTAAATGGTTAATTGGAAAACAACATTTCGAAATATTTCATGGAATCATCAATTTATTTTACAATTAAAACGTGACACCCAATAGGTGGATGCTATATGTAGCATTTTTTTTAACTATATTAGTTCATTTTTTATTACCTGATAATGATGCAACATATGCAATGAAAGACACAAAACCTTGATAGTAACTGCGACTCCGGTAAACTTATATGATTTAAAATGTTTATTAATAATTTTGAAAAAAATATATTTTGTTTCCTTCCAGTTTTTACAACATAAAAGTATTCTTATATGCCATTTTCATAAACATATCTTCTATAAACTATTCAAACAGATTTGGTCAATAGTTCTAAGTGGTAGAGGAAATGATGGGGGATTCTTTTTCCCATTTAAGAAAACCAATTCACTATTACGTTATATGATGGAAGTTTAGTAGTAAACAACATATTTTGGTAATGAAATTATTTATAAATTGTATTAATTTTTCCTTCATGCATAATTGATGTAACTCTTTAAAATGACCGAGGAAAAATACATTTTTATACAGTTCTACGTGCGATATCAGCTTTTCTCCGTATTAGATAACAAACGCCTAAGTATGCCAATAGAAATTGTGTCAAGAGAGAGAATCATTGCTTATTAACTTTACCTTTCAAAACAGGGATTGTTGCATATTTCTTTTTAAAAAATACGTTTAGAATGTTGTTATATATATATATATATATATATATATATAATATATATATATATATATATATATATATCGGTCCTAAGTCCGAGGTTGCACTTGGGATATTTTATAAATTTTATCTTATGCAATTTTAATTTCGTTTGAAAATGTTGGATCTTCATTATTTTTATTCGCCATTGATATTTTGAAATGGGATTCATATGGTTTCAAATTTTTGCTTAGTTATAATTGTGGGATTTATTTCTATATATTTAAATATACTAGCTTTCATGGCCCGGCGTTGCACGGGCTTTTACCGAGTGCATACATATGTGCATATGTGAAATTAACATGGGGATTAAGTTATACCGAGAGTATAACTTAATCCGCATGTTAATTTCTTCCTTTCTTTCTGACGCCAACACTTTTGTGTGGTTTTGACGCGTACGATGTGAGTGCATGACCCGTGAGTGCTTGTCATGGCTTTGCCGCTTAACATTTTCCCTTCTCTTCACAAATTCAACACTTCCAATATTATTTTTCGAAATTACTTTGATTTCTTTGTTTCTTTCCTCTCCGCTTAGCCGGTGTTGTACGGGCTTTTACCGAGTGAATAACTTCATCCCCATGGAAAATTTCGTGTTTCACTCAGGCCGATAGCACTTATGTGCGCGATGAGAGTGATTTCTTTAACAATGTAATTAAAACTTCCTTTTTCGAAATTTGTTCTTGCGCTGGTGTGATGTTCTAATTATTAGAGATGGGTGAAAGCTCAGGTGTCGTCCTCGTCACTTGACCATGGTTGAAAATTTCGAGGTCCATCGCCAATAACCCTCGAATAGGCGAACAGTGCGAATTTAAAAATCACTCTCTCAGTTTTCAGTTCTTTCGTTGCAATTTTTTAGTCCCCGGAAACGAAAATGTAGCCTTTTTAAAGATAGTTGTATGTTGAAAAAAGACAGAAAAGTAGAAATTTTTCAAATTTCAAAATTTCACTACTATTTTAAATATTGAAGTAAAATATTGTGAAGATTTTTTGAAATATTCGACACACGGGGAAAATGTGTCATGCAATTATCTTTATTAAAGAAGAAATTATTAAATGGTTGTTTTAAGTATTTTGAGTGTTTTATTAAAATTTGTTTCGAATGCATAACATACTGCCATGGAAATTCACCTTCCTTTATTAAAGTTCCTGGTATGTGTGTGATTCCTTTTATTTTAACGTCACTACAATTCCCTTTTTCGAAAAAAAAATATCTTCCAGATGTTACTAATGTCAAACAGGTTTCAGTTCTCTTTCTACAGCATGGTGTTACAGTGGCTTTTTTGAGTGTAGAACTATTTTCCCCCTGACTCTCCCTCAGATATAAGATTTATCTTCAAGTTTCTATTCATGACATATCAAAAACAATATTGCTTTAGTAAAAAAATAATAAATTTAAACAATAGAAAGAAAACTATTTTGATGCTTGAGTAAAAAAAAAGTCATCATTTTTTAATAATAGATAATTTTTAGGAATCTAAAATAATAAAATATTTTTCAGGTTTTCATTAATCAATCAATCGCTACTTACAGTTAGCTTAAAAATGTCTAGAACGTATTTTTATCCAAAATAATAGGCGATATACTTTTTATTAACAAATAATTAATTTAATAAGGAAATAATAGAAATATTCATTTGATTTTAAAAAATATATTAATTTAAATCCACATTATCTATAAATATTAATAAAAAAAATTCTACAGATAGCTCTTGAAACGTTTGGATGTTTGATTAAACATATGCAAGTGGTAAGAAAAACACTGTGAAAAACCTAGTTATAAGTACACATTCACTGAAAAAAATCATTCAAAAAGAAAATAATACTATCTGATAAAAACATTTAATTTTTTTATTTTAATTTTAGTTTTTCATTCGACACTGTGTTAATTAAATTTTTTAAACACGTATCTGAAGAACAAAAGTTTTTTTTATACAAAACTAACTTATTAATTATTTTATGATAAAATTTATTTAAAATGTTCATAAGCCTTTATTTACATATTCACAGTATAAAATTCAAAAATTAAATAATACATGTGATAGAAAATATATTTCAGAATATTTCCTTTTGTGTGTAATGATGTGTGGCGACGCAATGTCCAGTAGGAGAAAACAATTTAAGACAAGTATGAAAAAAGCGACCGGCGGGTTTCTGCGAGGCGTACACCCTCCTTAGCATTGACCGCGCACGGCAGTGCTGCAGTTATAGTCTTGAGTGTAGCGGGAGCTCTGAGCACTCCGCCACAAGAGCGGTTAACATTGAATGCAATAAATAGAAGTAGATCAAAAATAGTTAAGACAATTGAATTTAGCAAATAAAAAGAGAAATTTAAGTTATGGAGGATTGTAAGAGTCCAGGAGAATTCTCCTGGGTCGCTTCCTCTTAATCTTGGCTGTATAATTTTCAAGGTTTTGCATATTAATATTATCAGAGCTATTGAGTGAATCAAAAAATTTAATCGAGTGATCTTGGATATGCTGCTTAAAGGATGGTATATTTAAACAAAAAAAAATGAATTTTCGACGCCAATGTTTGGCTAAATGTAAAATCGCGTATTTTAAATTATTTAAAAAATCATTACCTTCATTTTAAGGGCATAATTTTTACGTTAATGCTCTCAAACATCACCAACTATTTGCAAAAATAACGTACTTTGAAATAAAAAATGTACAAATTACTACTTTTTAATTTATTTCTCCGAAAAACATAAGTTTACCAAAATCACAATTTTTTTTTTAAATCCTTAATTTTAAAGCAATTTTTTCAATCTTCGTATATGTTACGAATAATATTACTGTACACACGGAAAAAAGGTTTTGTGAGATTACCTTCATAAATGACGAAGTTATTCAATGTGAAGTAAAAATTGGGACTACTTTTTAAAAATTCTTTTAAAAAGAAGTTTTCGGAATTTTATTTTTTAAATGAATGGATCTAAAAGAGAAAGGCTTGAAGTTAATTAGTGTAGAATATCGATTTAATAACACGAAAAGTAATTCATACCCAACGATTTCGAAATAATTTTCATAAAAACGCATCAGTTTTAACACTATTTTAAAAAATTCGAAAAAAATAGAAAATATCGTTATTTTACAAAAAAATTGTACCGTGTCGTGGCGAAATAAATGATCTTTCCGATTCTGTAATTATTTTTTGTCTAATTTCGACACCGAAAATTAGATGACAATTTTAATATGGTGGAAAACGTAAGATTACCGCTCGGCCGAAACGGAAGGGAAGTTCCGCCAAGTAAACAACCGGCAGGAGTAAAACAATTAGGCGTTTTAAGGTTTTTAATTAATATCTTTTCAACTATTTACAATATCGGAATATAAATGGGCAATACGGCTTCCCGGAAAATTCCCGATCTTTTGGTACCTTCCGCGACTTTCTGCGTGGTGCTGTTCGTGAGAAGATAGACGCACATAGATACGTTTGTTTACCTTCTAATTTTAATAGTGTAGATATATATATATATATATATATATTAATTATCAATTTTCAGGCTTTTGTTTTCTAATTTATGTCTGTATTGAATACACAACGAATTAACAATGCTCCATGTAATGTAAGACCATATTTAATAAATTTCTTGATATATTCTCATTTTTACTAGGCGAAATATATCCTTATTTGTTTTGCTTCATTCATATATTTCACCCATTCAATTCATTCCTTCTTTTTTTATTAGATTACATACCTCATTTAACCATATTTAATAGATTTTATTTTTGTAGTAGAAACAGTGCCATTGGACGATTGTCCATTATTTTTTATTTGTTTGGTCATTAGTTTTAATTTAAGGACATTTGGTGATTAGTTTTAGCTATTTATGTATCACGGAAGCATTAAAAGTAAAACAAAAATATAAACTTGAATCATTTCTTCGAATTTGTTTTGTCCCATGCAGCTACCAAGTAAGAAGAAAATAAAGTTTATGAACAATTTGGAAATTATTTTGACAAGATTAATGAAAAAAGAAATCTTAATTGTAGCAGTAATATATATTTATACCAAAAATATACTCGCTTCCTAAAAGATATAATCCAGTGAAGATATGTTTATGATAATGTAGGTCAGTTCAGCAGATCCACAATTGAGCACATACTAGTATTTTATGCATAGTTTAAAGTGAAACACATGGTACCAATATTGGGAGTTACTTAGCAACTTGTGGTAACGTTTGATTGCCTCTTACATCCGAACCCTCTTGTCTGCCTGTAAACTCGGCTAGATGTGTAGGAGGAAAAGAATAATCCACAGGCATTATTGACAAACAAGAAACAGGTCAACATGTTTTTGTTGATAATCAGTGGACAATAAAACTACAATAATTTGCACAAAATATGAGAGATTTCCCTGCAAATATTATTCCTGTAATGTTAATGAAAATTATATGTTATTTGTGCCCACGCACATTTGAAACATTTTAGCTCATTTTTATTGGATTTTTTCTCAAATTATTAAAGAAATGTTGAAAAGTTTTTATATGTAAGTAAGTATACTTTATCTTAATTAAATTATTCCTTGGAATCACAATGTTTTTTCATGTACAATAGAAATAATTATAAAGAAAGCATTGGAATGATTCCCTCATTCTACGCAGCCAATAACGTTATTACAGAGTGTGCACCTTCTCCCGGGTTATAAGAATTATAATTAATGTTTTTATTTTGTTGAAAATTCTTCTTGCAAGTATCTTACACTTGCAATTAAAATGCAAAAACAACAGATAGCAGATGAATTATATGTGTAATTTATGATTATTTTTTATCATATATTTATTCGTCATCTGGTGTGGTCACTATAGTCTAATGATTATTGTGACGGAGCTTAGCTAATCGTCTTGCGCAGGTTCTAGTGCTAATGACAAAGATTCACTGTGTAGGGAGGGGTGAGGGCTGGAAGTTAAATTGGTTTTAGCTCGTAGTCCTCACTTTGGTATAGTGTGGGAGTTAGAAGGGTGGAGTTTCGATTCATATGTCTTCCTGTCACTTGGCCATGGTTCAAAATTAAGAGGTCAGTCGCCTATAGCTTGCGTGTTACCAAGCCTCATGCGGCAGCTGGTGTCCGAAGTATACGTATTAGATGCTGAAGAAATCAAATGCTTTCACGAATAAATGCTTTTTTCTAATTTTATTACAAATATTATCAGTTTACTATTTTACTTTTGTACTTGATACTTGTTGAAGAAAATCCCTATATATTTTATTTTCAAAACAAATATTCCGAGTTTGATAATCGAATACATTTCTTTGAATTTAAAGACCGTTAACCAGATAGGTAATGACCGACTATTTACAAGGCCCAATTTCTTAGATTTTTAAATTATTTATATTACGGGCCTTGAATTTAACCTCCTACGATAAAAAGTTGTAAGAATAATTTGAAAATACAATGCATATCAGTATTGCTTTGTTCTAATGAATAGGTACCTCTATATTCTACAAAATGCCCCGCAGAATAACAATTCAAATCATACGTAATAACAATGTTAAATTTGCCAAAACATTGCAAAAAAGAAAACATGTATTATAAAACTGGTACAAAAATTTGAAGAAAAAAATTTATTGGAAATGCAATTACGGAATAAGTGGTTTATTTCTTTCTTGTTTAAAAAGAAAAAAAAGGAAAATTCAGACAAAAAAACTACAAATAAATGTTTTGCTTTCAACTGCTGAATTTGGTAGCTTGAATCGAAATACCCTTTCTGAACACAATATAGTTTTTATGTATAAATAAATTACGTAACTTTAGTCAGTGCAAAACTTAAAAAATGATGAAATTAAAAAAAAAATATATTTGATATGTGGTTCATGTCTTCTCATCTCTCTCTCTTACAATAAAGAACATCCTGAGCTCCATTAAAATAAAATAAAATATCAGCACAATTGTTTTACTTTTTACTATTCAATAAAAGAATTTTATTGTTGAAGATTGCTTTTGCTTTTTTTTTTTAAATCAGGAATCACAATTTCGTCAGTTTATGAAAAATAGGGCTATTATTTCTCTGAATAAAATGCTAATAGAGCCACAAATAAATGCGTAATATTATGGATTGCAGCTCCTTTCATAACTTAATTGAAGAACTAGAAAATTCAATTTAGATTTGACACTTACTTACTTTTAAGTTTGTTTTATTATTTCTTGTTTATATTATGTGAAAATTTCTTTCGGATGTGATGCTTATAAAAACAATTATTTGATATCCTTCATAAATTCAAAATGTTTGCTTTTATACATTAAAACTATTTTGCTGTAGATATTTTAATATTTAATTTTTCTTTAAATTTATCTATAACTTAAAATCATTTATCTCATATTGTGTACACCATTTTTGATAGTAGATAATTTTATTACCATTTTTAGTTTATTAATAATAATAATAAAAAAAATTTAATACTGCGTAATTACAAGTTAAAATTATCTTCAAATTTTTTTGTCCGGAATATTCTGAATTCTACAAATAATATCGACTTATCAATCCATTTCGAAAATTATCAGAAACAATTGTATATCATCATGTTTAAATAATTATTCTACATTCTCGTTATTAGTGAACAAAAAAAGATTAATTTCATGTAATTTTTTTTCCGATCTTTTAACTAAATTTTCAAAAATCTATCTTTATTGTATAAAATTAACTTTATGTATTAAATTAAAGAGAACAAATAATTTAAAAAAGCTGATATAGCGTAATAATTTAACACGTTTGATGATGTGATTAATTTAAAACATCAGTTTCTGTGTTACACTTTAAGGCAAAATAAAAAGGTCCACACACTAAGAAAAAAAGAACATTAAGAATAATATGTTTAATACATCATGTATACAAAGCTTCATCACTTATACAAGATAAATTATAAAAAACTTAGAAAATAGCATTGTTTTTGTCCCAACGTAAATTCCTTATATTATCTAAAAAAGAACCATGTGGAGCGGAAGTAGTAATTTTCTATCCCACGTCATATTCTAACAAATTTAATGATAATTTTTTTTTTTAAAAATGCATAAATGTCTTACAACCAATAACAAAATCCAGGTTCAAAGTGGAAGGAGGAAAAACAAACAATGTGAAACATTGTGATATTGACTCTATGTGTCTTTCCATAGTTTAGTGTATTCTGTTTAAAATAAATCCAAAAGACATAGAATTTCCATATTAATTAACTACATTACATTTGGTTAATATGTTCAAAATAAATTTAAGATTTAATGCAATTTTTTTTTCCAAAAAATAAGTAAAGCTTCATTCAAAATATTAGAAATTTCTTGAATCTTGTTTTTTTTTTTATTAGATTTAACTAAATGCAATGATTCAGAATATCTTAAAATACTCAGTCTAATTCAATTGATAAGTCATTGTTCCAATTGCTCATATGTTTAATATTACAGCCAAAAAAAAAAATAGTTCACTCAGGTTGCCATGGACATGGACTCAAGCGCCCGTTTGTGGGTAACTTCAAAAAAAAAAACCTTCTTTTGTTTTATTTGTAATAACTTTAATTTTTGTGTCATGTGCTTAGTTTTTTTTATTGTAATTCTTTATTTCTTTCGTGTTTTTATTTTTTATTGCATTTGTATTTATAAAAGTTAACAGTAATTATAAGTATAGAATGCTCTGCAACTTTCGATTGCAATATATAGGGAGATAAAATATTCAGTTTGTAGATTAACGTCTGGAGTTCTGTCTAGCAAGATTTGTTGTCATTTTATTTGAGTATCGAATTACCGTATTGATTTAATTTACGCTACAGTTTGTTGGAGGTGCCGGCAAAATAAAATACAATAAGTAATAAATATTAAATAAAATAATCAATAAAATAATAAATAAAATAAATACCATGGAAAATCTAAGCAGAAATCTACGAATTCAATGACTTCCTCCAGAGTTTTGTGAATGGTCGGATCCAACTATAGGTATTAGAAAAATGCCTGATGCAAGACAAACTACACATATGGATGGCAGTACCACTCCAGTTAATTTTGCACTAATACCGATACTGACCTACCAGTTACCCAGAAACTCTTGTATTTTCTCGGAAGATGACTAACAAGACGCTAACGAATGGTCGAAGGACTCAGAAAGAATGGCCACCTATAACTATTGGAATGAGCAGTTATGCTTAGCGAGCGCTATTTTCTATCTCACCGGAACAGCCCGACAGTAGTTCGATAATAATGGAGACATATTCACAAGTTGGACTACGTTTAAAAACCTACTAAACAGTACGTTTTGTCGAACCGATGAACGTAATTCTTTGGTTCGACAAAACGCACTGTTTAGAGAGAGTTACTTACTCGAGCGTAGCGATTAGAAGAGACGTCTGAATCGTACATTCAAGATATATTCTTTTTGTGCCGGAAAGCTAACACTGCCATGTCGGAAGATGAGAAAAAAGCACATTTCAATCTTCATACCGGAAGATTTGTAGCAGGCATTTTAGTTAACCCGTTAACGCCCAAATTATTTTAAAATTGAAATTTTTGAAAATTATTTTTAAATTACATCTTATATATCATAAATAGAGTAATTATGAAGTTGTATCCATTTCCCGTAATTAGCAGCTGAGATAATAGGTGATCTATAAATAGATCGCTGGGCGCTTATAGTAATAAAAGTCCAAGTAACTTTCCTGTGGTTTTATATTTAAAAATTACAAATTTAGGGCGGGGGGATGTGTAACTTTGTGAATTTAAAAACAACTAATGAGATTTAAAAGATAAAATATACTTTTACTGATCTAAACTTACTTAGTTACAATTTTATACAGCCAATTTGTGAAAGTTAAGCAAGATATAATGGAATACATTTGGCAAAGAGTTACATTACATTTTGTACAAAATGTAAGAGGTCTCTACGCTTGCATTTTTGAAACTGTCATATTCTTTGGTTTTGTCTTTTTCCTATAACATGTGGCCGCGGGAGCCAAGTGATCTAGGCATCGGATCATAGCTAGAGTGTCATGAGTTCGATCCCAGTACCACTAAAGACCCACCGTGTAGGGGAGCGATGCACGTAAAATCTGTCGAGAGCTCAAACGTCCTCGCGTTGGTGTGGTGTGGTAGTTAGGAGAGGGAGGTGCCAGCTCCAGTGTCGTCCACGTCACTTGACCATGGTTCAAAATTACGCGGACCGTCGCGAAAAGCCCTCGTGTTGCTAAGCAGTGCGACGTTAATGTTCACTCACTCATTCCTATAACATGGTCTTCTTTTTATCTAAACGCACAGAGTCTATTACGTTTGATCTTGATGACATCATCTGAGGTCTTCCAAAGCCTTTCTTAGAATTTGTTCCCCGTTTGATGTATACTTTTTATATTTCTTCCATGGGTACACAAATTTCTACATTACTTGACAGATCTTTTACTGATGGAGTAATCATTTCAACATCATCAAAATACACTTCGTCAGTTAACTAATCCACATCAGGCGGTAAACCAATTATATCAGACTCTATTTCCTTAGAAAACATATATTCTAACGCTTCTTCGGCGGAATGAAACACTTTACGCCGAGACATTCTGGAAGAAATGAAACGGGGGGGAAATTATATTAGTTACCATTAACGCCCTGCGATCTATTTATAGATCAGCATGTTTAAACTTACATTTTAATAATAAAAACAGTTATTTTTCTGATATAAATAAGCCAGAATAGATAAAGAGGTATTGAAAATGTAAAACTCATAAAAAATTATAACTTACTTTTAATTTTTTTCCCCTGCTGGATACAAAATCGAAAGCTATACTTTGAAGCTTCAAAATGGCGAAAACAGATGCTAGCTGCTAAACTGCTGTGGGACAGAATGCTTCAAATTTCGTTTGGGGGTATGGCCACGTGTGTAATGAAACCAGCCAATAGCAATACGAAGTCATTAAAAGATATCGTTTTCACTGGGAGCTCTGAATGGGAGGTGATCTATAAATAGATCACTGGGCGGTAACGGGTTAAGGCTATTGGGACAGTTGAAGAATTTATAAAAAGGTGCAGCCGCATCGAAAATCTTCAAAGAAGGTGTATCATACGAACACGATTCCAGAGGCTAACTAATATCTTGGTAGTATCGATCGAAACCAATCTTAAGGACATAAGTTCTTTAATTCGTGATATTGTCCTAGAAGAAATGTTTTACATGAATCATGATACAACACCCAGGAAGAGCATCATTCAACTCCCGAAATTGCACATATGGTGCGAGATGAGGTTGCGGAAGCTATTGGACCTCTTTCCACCCAAAAACGAAGCAACATTGTCCGTCAACACAACACCACTTCTCAACGCGCAGCCACAATTAAGTCTCTACCAGGGCGTGAAGAAAGAAATACTACAGTCCCAAAACGTAAAACAGACTTTTGGAGAACCGATAGCTACGTACCTCTGTGCTATCATAGCGGGCGCCCAGGTCACGTTTCGAGGTACTCTTGAGAGGGAGTCTTATATTTTAGGATGCAAAACGCACTAGAACATTTAACTATCGACGAGACGTAGACGCTGGTTCAGTACAAAATTTTGAAGAGTATTCACAGCTGACATCCTCCAATTTCTGAAGCAATTCACCACATTCTCTAGATTCCCGCATTCGCCGACAAACACAGTAACATTTACGCCAATCCAGCCTTTATCCACGCCAATTAAATAAGGAAAACTAACTTATAGTAAGTGACCTGTGTAGTGGGTGAGGCCGCATTTGAAGAAAATCCTCCTAGGTACATTACAACGAAATTGAAAAATAACAAAGAAACAAAAATTCACTGTAAATGAACAATCTATAAAAGCTTTCGTTGATTCAGGTGCCGATTACTCCGTGATATCTGAAGAATTACGCCGACAATTGAATGTTCCTATGTTTACCGAAACTGGACCCCCACTGGAAACTGCTTGTGGAAAGCCTGTTGTGTCACCTCGGGAAGATGTGTATTAAGAGTAAACCTGAATGGAATTGTGAAACCATTTGAATTTCTGATGTTACCGCAATGTAGTCACCAAATGATACTTGGTTGAGACTTTTCCGAGCCACTGATCTCGCCGTAGATTGTGGAAATGGATTCCTTGAAATCGCAGAAACATTTCTAAACACGTCATCTAATGAATCGGATTTTTCCTTGTTTGCCGCAACAGATTACCTTGTTGGACCTGATTCATCGAAGCAAATATGTGGACTCAATCCAGATATTCAAGAAGTAGATGTAGCTTTGATTATCGGTAATAAAGATCTCATGCGCGAAAGGTTATTATCTATCCCATTATTGATTTCTAATATTAAGAGTAGTTGCTTTAAAATGTGAATAATAAATATCTCCCATTGAATCCAGTTGATTCCGAAAGGAATAAATATTGCCTGCTTGACAACTATAGAAAAAGACGCTACTTGTTCCTTGAATAATGAAGATCAAGGGGGGTTTCAGGGATACAATTCAAGGACAATAATAACTCGAGAAAAATTAGAAGAATTTTAAGACGCTGAATTGACTTAGAATGAGAAGAAACGATTGTTAAATGTATTATTAGAATTTTGTCACATTTTCAATTTTAATGGAAAACAAAGAAAATCCTGATTTAATACTGTAAAACACAAGATTGACACAGGTAACAGTGCCCCCCATCAAGCAAAGACCTTACCATATGTCCACTACTGAGAGACGTGTGATTGAAACTAGAGTAAAACGGATGCTAAAATAGGATTTGATACAGCCTTCAGAGATCCTATGGTCATATCCAGTTGTTCTAGGGTAAAATATGAATGGAGAATGACGCTTTTGTTTCGGTTATAGATAACTGAACAAAATCACGAAGAAAGACGTCTATCTACCTCCTTGCATCGATGACGCCTTAGACAACCTAGAGGGTGCAAATATTTTCTCTATGCTGGATTTAAAGTCGGGATACTACCAAATATAAGTCAATGACACAGACAAGGAAAAGACTGCATTTTTGACGTCAGATGGACTTCATGAATTTAAAGCTATGCGTTTTGGCTTATGCAATGCCCCAGCTATATTTTAGTGCATGATTGACAATGTACTGAGGGTCCTCAAATGGAATATCTGCCTTTGCTACCTCTATGACATCCTCGTGTATGCACCGAATTTCAAAGAACATATTGCACGTTTGAGAAAGGTTTTGAAATGTATCCAGGACATGGGTCTGAAGCCAACTTCTTACAAATGCTCTTTCGTAAATAAGAAACATATGATATTGGGCCATCTAGTTGATCAAGATAGAATATATCCGGAACCATAAAATACCTCAGCTGTAAAAAAAATTGCCTGTTTCACAAAATGTAGCAGATTTTCGAAGTTTTCTGGGTCAATTCTCTTATTACTGGATATTTATCAAAAACTTCGCCTATATCACGAAGCCGTTACTTGATTTGTTGAAGAAGGTTGTGAAGTTTTTATGAATTGTCCGCAAATTTAATAATTTTCGTCTCTTAAGAAATTACTGACTAGCGACCCTGTTTTGGGACATTTTCTTCCAAATACAGAGGCAAAAAATAGATTCTGATACTAGAGGGTATGGCATTGGGGCAGTACAAGTGTAAGTCCTGGATGGTAAAGAAATACAAAAATATTACGCATCCAGGCTCCTGACAGCTGCCGAAAAGAACTACTCGACGACCAAAAAAAATTGTATTACTGTCATCTGAGCTATAGGTAAGTTTAGACTGTACAGCATCGGAAGACCCTTCACCGTATTAACGGATCACCATTCTTTATATTGGCTAGACAATACCAAAGATCCCTCTAGACTTGCACGTTGGGTTTTAAGTTTGCAATATTATGACATAGACATCACCTACAAGAGTGGTCGTAAACATTCAGACGCTGATTCTTTATCAAGAAAACCTTTTCCTGAAAACCAAGCTGAGAATTCTGATGAAATTCCTTCCATTACAGCTATTGCAGATTACAAGAAAAACCAGCTGAAAGATAAATACCTCAAGTCCATGATTAAAATTCTCGAGAAATGTGGTGGTTACAAAAGTTATCAAATAAGAAATAATGTGCTATACAAGAGAAACTATGATCCTATAGGATAACAATGACTTTTATTAGAGCCAAAAAGTGCACCATCGTGATATCTTAAAAAGTCTGCATGATGCACCAACAGCCGGTCATCTAGGCTTTTCCAAAACGTATGATCGAATAAGGAGGAAGTACTTTTGGCCAGTATTATATGGGAGCATACGACGGTATGTGTCGCATTGCAGAGAATGCCAAAGACGTAAATCTTCACCACAACATCCTTCGGGACAACTTCATCCAATTAAACCTCCCAATATACCATCTGCAAAGGTTAGAATATATTTACTCCGACGCTTTCAGGTTACCCGAAATGGAAATCGATGGGTCATTGTTTGTAGATTTACAGTTACTACAGTAGCTAACGAGATTTACAGTTACAAAAGCGTTACTCATAACTAAAGCCATCAAAGTAGCTAAGTGTTTAGTTGAAAAAATCCCACTGAAGCACGGTACCCCTAGAGAAATGATAAATGACCTAAGACGTTCCTTTTCATCCCATATTATAGAAGACATCAATCCGTTGTGCCAGACGTCTCATCTTCTAACGACTGTCTACTACCCACTATCCAATGGCTTGACGGAAAGATTTAATAAAGCGTTGGCTGACATGCTGTCAATGTACGTAAACTTTGAACAAAGAAACTGGGACAGCACCCTACCCTTTTTGACTTTCACCTACAGTCCAGCGAATCAAGATACCACTGGGTTCAGCCCACTCTTTCTCATTCATGGCAGAAATATCGAAACTCCTGTTGACGTAATTCTCCCGAATGACACGGAAAATCATTGCGATAAGTATGTACAACAGCTGATCCCTAGGGCTGTATTACGAAGCTAGACAACTCGCAAAACTACACATTCTGAACGCTCAATTCTCGGATAAACAACGATACGACATAGAACAGATAATTATAATTTTGCCGATCTAGTTTGGGTTTTCACTTCAGTATGAAACGTTGGACTCTCCGAAAAACTCCTTAGGCGCTACTTCAGTCCTTACAAAATTATTTGACTTCTTTCAGACGTAACATATGAAGTACAAAGTACGGAAGTGAACAGTAGATGACGAAATCAAAAGGATGTCGTCCACGCCCTTAGATTGAAGCCCTACCTCCATCCAAAGAATGAACTAGATGAGAGAGTACGCAGTATTATCCGAACTGTTACGAGAAGCCACACAAGATTACAGCGGAGTGTTGTTTGTTCTTTAAGAGGGAGGAATGTAGCAAAAAACATAGTTAACTCAAGTTGTCAAGAACACTGACTCACGTTCCCGGTTATGAGTGACTTGAAAAAAATAACTTATTTTGTTTTTATTTGTAATTACTTTAATTTTTGTGTCACGCGCTTTTATTTTCTTCATCAATTGTAATTATTTATAGATTTCTTGTATTTATGTTTCCTTGGATTTGCATTTATAAAAGTTAACTGTAATTATATAATAATGGAAAGTTCTGGAAATTTCGATGGAAATATATAAGGAGAAGAAATATTCAGTTTGTAGAATCAAGTCTTGAGTTGTATCTAGAAAGAGTTGTTGTGACTTTATTTGACTATCGAATTACCATATTGATTTAATCTACGCAACAATATATATATACAGGGTGTCCCGAAAATTGTCTATAACCAGACAAGAGGTGAAAGGGGGGATCATATCTGTTTGAAAAAACTTATAAACCAATTTCAAAGAACTTGGTTAATTAAGGACGAGCGCATTTTTGAAAATGGAGAAATTTGACATCATCCATCTTATCATTAGCTACTATGATCTCAAACTTTCCAATTTTACAATGACATTTTTACAAATTTAATCTTACACAGCTGTACTAGTAGTCGCAGTTACAAGTCGGAAAAAAGTTCGTAGTTTAGGTAAAGTTAATGTAGTTTTTGTGAGTCGGGTATAAGAAAAAGATGTCACCTAAGTTTGATTCTCCTAAGCAAGATAACTCTTGCACACAACCCCATGTAAGTTTGTCAAAAGTTGGCCAATTGAGTGAAGATTCTAAATTGGTACAATATTTGTTCGGTTCTATACATAATAATTAAAAATCATTTTCTTTCATTTGTGGAACATGTTAATTAAAAAAAAAACCTCCACTGATACCCTCATTCTCATCATTAAGTACTGTGACCGCAAATTCTCCAATTTTACAGTGATTTCTTGACAAATTTGAATTTTAAAATCTGTGCTATTAATTGTAGTCATAAATGGAGCCAAAATATTTTCTGGTTTAGTTAAAATTAATGTAGTGTGAGCCTGTTGGAGAAAATGCTGTCACCTAATTTGGACATTTCATAAAAGGAGAAAATTTACTCACTGCTCTAAGCAAGTCAGTTCAAAGATTACCCTTTAGGTGACAATTACAAAAACAAGCCTATCCATAACAATCATCACTATCATGTTTTCTTTTACAAAATGATTTTACTTTTGAAACAATTGAATTTTAAGTTTTTAACTCAAACCCGGCGATGAACTTAAATTGCAAAATAAGGAATTGTTGTAACACTTTAATGAATTAAGTGTCCAAAGTGTTTACCTTCTACTCAAATGCACTATCTGTACATTTTTAAAAATGATGAGATATCAAAATGCGGAACACCATGCAGATTAACGAGTGTTCATCACTGCTTATGATACATATTTAATAGGACTCTCTTTTAGTGTTCATACATTCGAAGAAAGATCTCAGAAGAATGTTTATAATATCATTTTGCATCAAGTGGAAAACTTTCAGTGCGTCCCATTTACAAAAAAAAAAAAAAAAAACGGACGAATTGAAAAGTACTGCCCATCGCGTATTAAAAAACACTTTCATCCGTATCATGTGCATTGCACAAAAAGTCTCCTGTCCTTTGAATAAGCTCCGAGGCTCGAGCTTTGCAGAAAAATGTTGATTTAAAATGGTGAAAATCTGGGATTTCTGAACAAATATTGTAGAGTGATGATTCACATTTAAAAGGAATGAGCATTTATACCTACATCTCTTACATGGATGGCAATTAGAAAACCCTCATTTATAATGCGAGAAGACCAGTCCAGTTTCAATATAAAATCAAAATGTTGACTAGAATATTTAACGGGTAAAACAATAGACCCTTTGAGCTACCCAAAGTTTAAATGGAGCAAAATACTTGAATTTTCTTCGAAACAACTTATCAGATCTGCTGGAAGATATGCCGCTCAAAATCTACAAGACATGTTATCGCTTAATTAAAGAGTAGAGGATAGTGTTTATTTACTTAAAGTGTTGCAAAAATTCCTTACGTTTCTTTTTCTTTTAAATTCATTGCTTAGTTTGAGGTACAAACTTAAGATTCTGTTTCTCAAAAAGAAGTCATTTTGTTAAAGAAAAGAAATGACAATGATTGTTATGGATAGAAATGCAGCAAGTGTTGTACCATTTTGGAATTGTGACTAATAAATTATAGTTTAAAAAAGAACTAATAAACCTTTTATAATTGATTGAAACAATTTGTAACCAATCTTTTAATCACCAAATCTAGAATTAATCACCAAATCTGGAAATTGTATCTGAAACTAGTCGCCAGATGGGGATGGGATCTGAAAATGGGAAATAGTTAATTCTGACGATCCTGGTCAGGCAATGAAACAAAATTATTAAATTATTCTATTGTCATCGGTTCTGGGCAAGTAAGCAAAATTCCGAACTTATATGACCTTTTTAAAGTGAGTAAAAATTGAGTTAGAAGATTCCTTTACATACGAGTGAAGCTTATAAAAGGGTGTTAAAAAGAGTCATCATTGAAATGACTTGCTTAATTTAATATGTAATATTTTTTTTAGGGATTGTCAAAGCTAGATGACATCATTTTCTCAAACTAGCTCAAACTACCCAAATTTTAACCAAACAAGTAAAAGTTTTTACTCCATTTTTGACTGCAGATATGAAGAATCAACTTAGTGAAAAAAATCACTTTGAAATTTGCTCATGTAGAACCTGATGATGTGCTAGATGGTATTAACATGGGTGTTCTTAAAATGAATATGTTCTGTGGAATAAAAAAAAATTCTATGGTTGTTTTGCTTAGAAAAGAACAATTTTTGTGCTAGTTTGCATGCGTTTTGTGTAATAGCTTTCTTTTTATGGAGAATCAAAGTTAGATGACATCTTTGTCTCAAAACGCGACTCACATCAACAACGTTAATTTTAACTAAACTATCATTTTTTGTCAATCTTGAAACTGCGATTAATAGTATGGCTATAAAAGATAATATTACAGAAAATTGTAAAATTGTAAGATTTCGTAGAATTGAAAATTTTGAAAAAGTGTGAATTTTTTTCAAAATTGTGAAATTTGTGGTTACAGAATAGCTAATGATGCGATAGAGAATTTCTTTTTTTCCCATTTTCAAAAATGGGTTTCTAACTTACTCATTTAACCAATTGTTCGTGATTTTTTTTATTTTCAATTTTATCAGAACTGATATGACACCACACATCACCTCGGGACCAGTTATCATCAAGCTTCGAGACACTCTGTAATATATATATATGTGTGTGTGCGTGCGTGCGTGCGTGCGTGCGTGTGTGCGTGTGTGCGTGCGTGCGTGCGTCTGTGTGTACACAGCTGAAGTTCAGATTCATTAAATATCTATAAAAATAATGGGTATAGTTGCAATTTCGACGAATATATGAAAAGATAACTCTTAAAATTATAATGCAAATCATTACAATCACATAAATGTATTTATTTCTTTAAAAATAAAAAAAAATCACATTAAAAATAAATGAATAGAAATTCTGAATGAAATTAGGAGCCATAAAACAGTTTCTTATTTTTAAATTGCTGTTAGTACTACTATCACAAAAAAAACGGAGCCTTAGGGATGCACCCCTCAAAATTATTTTGTAATTAGAAATTTTGCAATATTAAATATGTTTGTGATGCTCACTTATTTTTAATCCATATTTATAGAAGGTGGCATTTGGTTTAATTGATTTTTATATCTTTAAGTTCTCTTATGTTCTTTTTAATTTTTTTAAAAATTAAAAAAATGCTGGAACGAATTGAATAACTAGAGCAGCATTAACCAGTATTTTGAGACACGATATCATCATACAAGTTTGGGTTTTAAAATGTAATTCATTTTTTCTGGTATAAAAAAAAATAAACTTCAAAATGTGCTATTTATAAAAATAAAAATGTTTATAAAACTTAATCATATTTTTCTCAAAAAATTATGAAAAAACAATTACGGTAAGGATGAAAAAACAATTACAAAGATATGTGACCCCTTAAAAATGTTTAAATATAGAAAATATCTACTATTTTTTAAATAATTAGATAGAAAACAATATCTGATGTAACATTTTTTAAATATAAATTAAACTGTACTTTTTGAATTAGAATATTATGCAAGATTCCTCTTTTAAACCAATTGAGTAAATTGTACTCATTTTCAAATATTTTACATTTTTTCAATAGTTTTATTATCCGAAAAATTTGTATCTTTGAGCGAATATCTGAGAAAGTTCCCACATATCTGTGCTTAGATTCACAGAAAAACTCAGATGATAAATTATTTGAAGGAAGTGAAGGAGTGTGTGTAATAAAGAAGGAACAGTAACTTATGATTTATAAGAGGAACTTGATTCAACTATTTTTCTCTTTCTCGAGAATTCCTTCCACTGTCGTTCCTTCTCTGCAAAAAAAAAATTGGTTTGTAACAAATTTCTCTGTAATCTCAACAGATTTCTCACAAGATGAATGATTTACGAGTCCCATTTTGAATAAAAAGAATATATTGTTATGGAAAAGAGAAAATTTTGCATTTTTCTTTTTTCTTTTTTTTTGGATAAATTTACGTAAGAGTGGCGAGTATTAGTAATTTATATTGTTACATACAAATTTTGGACGATCTTCCACAGAAAGTAATGCTATAATTCAATTAGTTTTAGTTAAATGTTTCCCAAAGCATTTGCATATACATACTTATCACATAGGTCGTCACTCATATTGCAGCAGTGAAATATATATATATATCCTATATGTTTTTAATGTAAAAAAATAAAATATAATTCCTTTCGGTTGGCCAATCAATACTGATTTTAAACATATGGCCTAAGATTCATTTACATATAATCATAACAATTGTATTAGATTTTAATCAGAACAGTTCATTGTAAAAATAGCTTAAATTTTTTATTTTTATTCAGAAAATAAACAAATTATTTTTAGATATAACGAAAATATTTTTCTGCCAAGTTTGAGGGAAAAAAAAGAAATATTGTTAAAATATAAACTCTGAACAATTGTACACCAGCAAGTTAACATTTGCGAAGCAATAATATTTCCACTTTGCATTAAACGATTCTAAGATAATTAATAATACTTTCAGAGATGTGAGTGTATATTTCCTTTCTTTTCTTTACTTTCCCTATTCAGTTTTTCTGGAGACCACTGCCTTGGTTATGCAGTACAGTTTCTTATAAATTTAAGCATTTTACGAAATATATAGTCCCTTGTGCGAACGGAAAGAGATGCAGATATGCAAGTTGTATATTAAAGCCACGTTGCATGGCCTAATGCAAACGACAGCAGTGCTCATATTGACGAAAGTAGGAAGATAGGCATTGCAAATCGAAAACGAAATTAGATAAGCAAATTTACTTGATATATAAATTCAATTAAAATATAATGCTATGATTTCTAATATTTATGAAAACATAGATACAATTAAAGATAGATACATACAGTATCTCATTAAAAATTGATGTACATAACTAAGTATTCAGAAATATTATTATTAATTACATACAAACTAACAGATTCTGAAAAAAATCAAAAATTATAAATATTATATAAGTTACTGTTTAATTAAAATTACCCAAATAATTTTACTAATATTTTTTTTGTATAAAGAAATACTAAAAGATAAGGATTAAGCTCATAAAATAATATTAGATATACTCTCCCTTATAGTTTCCTACAAATTCAAATTAAGTTAAAATTTCTTATTCCTTTAGTTTTATTTCAACCATAGTATTTTATAGCCTTTTCAGACCTAACCCACACAATCGTACAGGTTATATATTCTTATACGTTTTTGCTTCTGGAATAGTCTGATGTAAGAGAAGCTCGAATCGAATGGTTGAACTGGTTTTCAGAAAGTGTGAAGTATCACTTTTTATCAACAAACGGCGGTTGTAGTTATCAGGTATTAACGGCAGGTATTTATCAATATATATCTAATTGTTTCGGTATATAGTATTAATATTGTTAAAAATAAAGCAGTAAATTAAAATAAAATAGTCGAAATATTATTTATACTCTACTAATGTTGCTTGTAGAACCCAGGATTTCCTTACCTGCAAGATCGTGCGGCTTATGCGCTACTTGAGTCACTGCAGCTTTAAAGATAAGATATTTTCTGTTCCAATAATTTTGAGCGAATCCTAAATAAAAGCAAAATATACATTCTTATATAATTAATACCATATTTTCATGAGGGGTGCTATGAAATTTTCTTTTTCTCGATCGTTTTTGCAATCAATTTTCTCTTTCATATATTTGTTGAGTAGTATAGCATATTTTCCTCCTCTACGCAGATATTCCACCCATATCTTTTAATTATCTACCCCCGTTCCCGCTTAAAAAAAAAAATATGGGGTTTCCTTTGGCAGTCGGCAAAATACGGTTTAAAGTTTTTATTTTCTTACATAATAAAATTATATGATCACTTTTATTCATCTCTTTCTTGCAGAGAATTTTTGACTATATATATATATATATATATATATATGGGAATCTAAACGAAATCTTCCAAAAAGTTAAATTCTTCAGATAGTGGGGGTTTTATTTGGCGTATTTTATGGGGTCTTTTTTTATGATATATGGGTTAACGTTGAAAAAAATAGACAACGTAATTTAAAGAAATTAAATAATTTATTATGCGTTATATGAGAGTATTTAGAAGGGGATTATTAACAAAATAGAAAATAGAACATGCAGGTATTTAAAAATATAGGGAAGTTAGAAAATTCTTTGTAGGAGGACGTTAGAGTCTAAATAAAACTCATTATGGGATGCGTTGGTGAGTTACCGCCTAAGGTCGGTGAACTGGCTCGGGTGCTTGAAGACGGTGCTTCGTTGTCGAGTGTTAGTGGACCTCTGCCAAAAACAAATCACGTCAGCGTTTTAATAAGTACGCTAGATGGCGTTCCTGTGGAATGCTGTTTTTGATTAAAATTGCCGTCCTTTGCAAAGGGATAGGATCTAACCTTTTAAAAAAAGAGTTCTATGGGATATCCTACACACACACACACACACATATATATATGTATAGAAAATACACATATATATTTGTATATATATATATATTTATATAATACATATATATATGTATATACATATATTTATATATATGTATATATATATATATATATATATGAGTGATAACATTTAGACTGGGGCTTTCTTGGTTATTTACCTGATGATTGGGAACTTCGGTCAAGTGTCGAAAAGGACAGCTAATCTGGCACTCCTTTGTCCATATTTCACAAAACGCCACTTTGAGTAATTTCAGCTTGACAGAATTAACGTGCACTATCTGCTGTACACGTTGGGTCTTCAGTGACATTAAATATATATTGTAATATATTTTTTTATATAGTAGAGAAATAAAATAACGTTTTAGATGCGTTATATACACATATTTCTATTCATAAGAACATTAGTTTTAATTATTTATGATGCAAATAATTTGCAGTATTTTAGTTAATGATAATATCACCATAATTCAAAATATTAAATAGATTTTATAAATATTATCTGTATCATGCGTAAATATTCTTTAAATTATTATTATACTTACATTTCGAATAAGTTCAATACAAATATGTTTTGGGGTTTTTTTTAATGTTTTATTGATTTTTACAACTATGTGTGTGATCCTATTAAAATTTTGGTGTATTCTGAATTAATATTCCTGTATTGCTGTGCAAATCTGATTTTATTTAATAAATGAATCTAGTATGTTTATTTGGATTTCTGGTCCTTTGCCTTTTGATATGTTTTTTCCTGCTATTTCATTTTGAAATTTATATTTATAGTGTTATGTTTTAATTTTTTTAATACGTTACTTTAATAGTGGGAAAAATATTCTTATACTTCATTCTATTTTTTACAACCCAGTGATGTAGGGAAGTATAAAAGGTTCATGGCATTAAAACTATGTTTAAATTTACCTTATTAGTTTTTATTTAACAAAGAGTTTTCTGTAATTATACTGTGACCACATTTAACTTTTATTTTCTAGTTGTACAACTTCGATTTGTTGTTCAGCTTTAACCAATTTTTTTGTTGCTATTTATATAGTATATACATAACATAGTGAAAGAGCTAAAAAGATTAAGAAGTGCCAAAAACACTCTATTTGCCAACTATTTAAAGCCATTCTAAACAAACAATTAGTGGTTGAGATACATTATTTTAAGTTGTAAATAAAAAAATAATTTTTTTTCTGAAAAATTATATATATATATATATGTGTGTGTGTGTGTTTTATTTTTTTTACTTATTTAAACTGTAAATTAGATAGTAAAATAAGATATATCTCAAACATTAACCCAGACAGATAATTATTTTCAATAATAGAGAGAGAGAGAGAGTGAGATAGATTCTAAAAAGCATCGGGGATAAAATACAGTGTGCGATTACATGGATTAATTAACAAAGTTGAGTAGAAATGTATTTGACATTAGGTGCAGCAATATATTTTGCTAACATAAATGCAACTCTAGAATCGATGCCGATTTAATTAACAAACGCATTTAGCATGTGAACATAACAGGTGCGTGGCCAATAACTCTCAGAAAGCGGGGGCAATACTTTCTGAAATGATCTCCTAACGATGGTTAGATTTACCTCCACATTTATTGTTATGTACATTTATGCAGAGTGAAAACGAGGAAGATTCCTTTAATACCTTTGGTTTCATAAAAATATGCAAGATGAAATAAAATTAGTGTAGGTTGATTTATCCGGAGTGGTATGGGGATTATTTGAACTAGAAAAAGCTGAATGGTGGAACAGATGTATTGTTTACAAACTTACTTCCCTGAGAACCATAGTAATTATTTCGTATGATGTAATTATTTCGTAAGCTATATCTTCAATTATGAAAATATAGCTTAAAAATTCAAATAAACATATTTGGCTGCGCCATACATATTAATATAACGTTATGCAGTATTAAACAGATTAAAACTGCAGATAATCTTCTATTCGAACGAGTCTTTGTTGGCGTACAGAACAGAGAACAATACTGTATATTTAATATAATATATATATATATATATATATATATTGTGTACGCATGTGCGCATATATACATTATGCTATTTAATTTTCTCAAGTGCTCTATTCAGTATGCACTTCTTTAATGATTTGTTTGATATTTTAAATTCTGCGCTATAAGGACTTTATACTTACATTAAACGTTCGTTTCTCCCTATATTAAAAAAAATACAATAAATTTATCTACAACATGTGCACAATTAAGATTCTATGAAATATTTTCTTCAGTCATGCCAGCATTTGATGTTTTTATGAGAAATATTTCAGTAAATTATAAGAAATACATTTATTTTTATCGGAGAATTAATAAATTCTTATATCACATCCTTTTAAACGGTTAGGCATGTTTACTTTATTAATCTTTTCATACATTTTAAAAATTCGAAGGAAAACAAGTTTCTTTGGTGTAGGATTTTTCTATAAATATTCTCATATTATTTTTCTTTGTAAAGAATATAAAAGAATTGTGTTCTAAAGATATCTAGTTTCACTTCAAAGCTCTACATTATGCCAAATCTTAACACAACTGTGTAGCAAATGTTGTGAATATCTTTAGAATTATGAGTAATCAAGATATTTATCCAAAATCGAGTCGGAAAGTGTTTCAATAAAATTTTCTCACATATTTTTAAGTTAAATTTATCTGTTCATAAATTATTTCAAATGTGTAAGCACTCAAAATTTTAAATGGATTCACAAACTCTCATTTTAATTGCAGCTATACTCATTACAGATGTACTGCATAAATAGCAATTGGGTTTATGGTCTGTTTTCTATAAAAAATATTTTACTGTTTTTTCACTAACCTAGTTATTTTTTTATTCAGATAACAATATCTTATATATACTTTAATTTTATTTATTTAAATTGTAAAGAATAATCAATCAAAAACTGAACCCTTTTTCCTAAGAGGTTTGGAATAGTTTATAGTTTCACCTTATACATCGTAAAATTTCATACTTGCTGTAGATATACCCTATAAATATTTGTTTATTATCTGGAACTAAATGTTTATTCAATGATGTATAAATATGTTTGGTATATTTGAATATCTTTAACATAAGTAGAATGAATAATAAACATATATCGTATCTTATTTTAAGTATCCGTCTACTTGTAAAAGATTTTAGACAAAAAATCAGATATGAGTATGTTTGTGGTTTTTCAGATTTACTTAATAAGTTATATGAGAAAATAGCTAAAATTAAAAAAAAAATCTCTTTAATACAAAATAGGAAAAGAATGGCTAAAATGTGTAAAAAAATACTTAAGTGCAACCCATTTTAATTAAAACATTTAACATCAAATTTCAGTCATATTGCATTTATATTTTGTACCACTGTGATTCTTGAAACACTAAAGAAGATAATATGTTTTACCAAAAAATATAATCTTATCTTAGTAATTTTACGAAACTGATTTGAAAATGGGTGTTAAATTCTTACTAGTTTTTTTGACTTCTGTAAATATGCAATGTTTTTTTTTTTCTTAAGAAAATAGATCAAAACAATTAATATTACACAGAACATATAAAGATGGAGTAATTATCTTGATAATTGTTTCATGAATCCTTATTTTCAGTTCAAATTTTCCTAAAACACACAGCGAGAGAGACAGATAAAGCGTCTTTTAAAGTCGATAATTGCATAGCAGAAGTGAAATCAGTTATAGATGAAACAGTTTGAATTTTTGTCCTATCTAACTAGAAATAAAAAAAAATTAAAACAATTATATATATATATATATATAAACTTATAATAAATTAACTTAAAAAATTAAATCATAAAACATTTTTTTATGTTTTTTTGACAAAATCCGCTTTTTAAAGTACAATTAATTATTTTCGTTTTATAATATTTCGTTCCTCTTGTAAAATGCTTAAAATAAATAGCCAAATTCCTTTAGTCTTTTTTTATGTTCTAAGATTTTTATGTTACTTTAAAATATTTTCTTTTATTTTGCTCACAAGGAATCTTACAGCCAGAACGAAATCTCTTGGTTTTCATCTACCAACCAGCATTTATAATGTTTACTTCATTAAAATCCACATATTTCTTAAATACGACATGCAAAAATACGTTCAAGCCCATTTAATGTATCCAAGGTAAAAACTCTTATATTGATCTTGTGAGTGAGTGTATGCTACTACAATTTATTCCTAGATTTAACTGCCTCTTTTTGATATTTCTTCTTTTCAAAAAATTGCAAGCTAGAAGAGATTTCTTTCATTCCAAAGAGTTCTGATAAATAGGGCGGAACAAAGGCTTTAGTATTTTTTTTTTGAAGACAACCTTTGAAGTTTTATAAGAAAACCCCGCATTTTCTTTTCATATGATAAATAATGGCCCCTTACTCTGTGGGATACTAAATAATACTCTATGTTATCGGTTTATTCAGAACGTCTCTGAGTTTGGGTTTGGTTAAAGGGGCTGGCATGTGGGTGTAACATAAGATAGCAATATTGCTTTTGCTTATAGTCTTTATATTCCCATTAAGCCCAGTTCATAACAAGAAATTTAAAATAAAAAAAAAGTAGAAAAATATTATGAATTTAGATGTTTTATGAATAATAATACCACTAAAATATAAAGAAATAAAGGAAAAATTTATTAAAAACATATTAAATATAAAATAACTAGTGCCATATATACACATAGTTCAAAAGTTAAGCATATTTTTTTAAAAATCCTTATTAAAAAATAACACTAAAAAGAAAATTATCAGTTCGTTTGAATGATGAAATAAATTTTATGAAAATTTATGAAAACATTGATGGGCATCATTTTTATTTTATAGAAATGGACACACATGCAAGAGTAAAAGAAACTGTATCAAAATCAAACTTTTGCAACAACGTATGTGTGTGTTTTTTTTGTCCAAATTGTTGATCTTTAACATCTATTTAAAACTTTGTTATTAATATCCTGAAGAGTCCTTCATTGTCTTGAAAACGTATACTTGATTCGTTATAGTGCTCTTCGAACGGACGACGGAAAACGGAATTTCCACAAGCTGCCAAATTGTCTTAAGGTATCCTACTGGTTCCAACCACTTTTTTTTTTAAAAAAGGAGATACATATGAGGAATTTTTTTTAATTTTTAGATTTGTTTAGTGCATTTTAAGAAAAATGGGCTAAAATCAAGAAGAAAAACAGAAATTATTATTAATAAATGTGAAAAAATAGGTAAAAATTGACAAAAAATAGCATAAACGCGACCCATTCTGCACCAAAAGTTTATGAACAAATTTTCAATTTTTTCATTCTAACGTGTTGCTATGTTATTAAATTTTGAAATGACTTTCAGGATAAGAGATATTTTCTTTTTTACAAAAACTAGAGCACTTTGTCCCGGTTACTATATGAGAATGCTTAAGAAGACAGTGATTATTTTCACATAAGGGACTGCAAATTTTGTAATAAAACAATAATTGGTAAATCTGAAAGTGAAAACAATTCTATTATTATACAGAACTTACAGAAAAAATTTCAGTTAATTATGTTCAAAAATTTTTGAGCAATCGGTGACCCCGTTTGATTATTTTGAAAAAATCACATTTCGAGTAAAACGCATTTTAATGTATGACATCTTGCTTAAAGTAATGGCATCTGCTTTTACTAAAACACTTGCAGTTTTTGTTCTAGAAAACGGAAAATGATAAACTTTGTTTTTTTATAAAGCTAGTAAAAGATGGCCAATAAAATAAAATCATAAAGAAAATTTGTCAATTTTTGGCAAAATTCACAGTTTTAGGGTAGTCGGATACCTTAAGCAATGGTTTAACGACAAAATGATCAATTTCAACCTGAATGTTCCATTTCTAGAAGTTTCGTTTCGAGGGGACCACGAGTCACAATACCTTTGGGAGACTGTTCTCTGGTTCTTTCTGCCAGAAGTTAGATAAGACATGCCATCTTTTAACATAAAACTCTGATCATCTTTGCATTATGCAAGAATGGGCTTTTCTACCATGAGCACTTCCTTTTTCTGATAAGCTTCTTTGTGTAAAATGTATGTATATTTATTTATCAAAATCAAATGAAAACTGTTTAAGGCACATTTCCTCCATATTTGTTGTTTTTTTATGTGTTCTTTCATTTTCAAATTAAAGTAAAAACAATATGGTGTACTTTAAATTTTGTAGTTAAATGCAATTTTATTAAGTGTTTTTTCTCTACCTATTTTAACTCACACTTATAAACATATAGCGTTCGTAGTGTTTCGAAATTAATTGAGATTCATTGAGATCATTTTCAACGAGAGAATGAAATGGTCAACTGAATGTCCAGAGCTGAGTTTGATACAAAGTATTTGAAAATATCTTGGCAAATATTATATTGTTTTCAGTTCTCCTCCAAGGCTGTACAAGGATTTTTTCGTATCTGATCTTTGCTTTCCATCTTGATGTTGGACGAAACGAATTGGAATCCCCAAAATCAAAGCTGCCAATACATTGCAATTAGGACAGGACATATTCCTCATCAGAACCCGTTTGTATAGTGTTTCTATGATACATTTAAGCAAGAAGTTTTGATGTATTGTTTTCTACAATGTTATTTATATCAAGAGCTGTTTTATTTGTTGCTTGTAGATATTGTATGTGTTAAAGTTATACAATTTTTATCTGTTCCATTCAGTAAAAAACTGTTTAAAGCATATTTTTCCCTCTTCATTCATAAAGGATTTACCTTACCTTTTGGATTGCAGTGTTTGAGTAAGAATAATGGTATTCTGCTCAGACAATTTATGAATTAAATGTTTTTAAAAACTTTCTACATATCAATATTACGTATAACTATTTAATACATTTACGGTTGAATAAAATATTTCTGTGCGATGAATTTTTTTAAAAATCAAATGTAATATGATCACTTTTCTAATAAACACTGTTAAACTGTGTCTAAGAAGATGTTCAATATATTTATGTGATATATATAACATTTAAAACAAAATTCTACAATAATGCGCCTGGGCTGATATGGCAATACAAATGTGAATTGAAAGACATCCATGACTTGGGGATTTCAGCTGAGTAATGGTAGAGAAATAAATGGAACAGAGGTGTTTCCCGAATTTTGCTTTTAACTAAGGATAAAGCAATTCAACTAGCTAATATGCGTATCTAATTAAAATCATATGTAGTAGCATTTGTATTTGTAAGTATCATTGTATCATCGCTACTTTAACAGAAAAATAATTAAACATTATTAAGTTAATATTGTATATCTACCTTTTGTTAAACTTTTACTTGATTAAAGATCCGATATAATTTCCTTATAATATCAGCTGAATAATATTTGTGAAGGACTAACTCTTATATCCATCAGTGTGTGGGAATTAGAATGAAAATGAGTCATAATTAAAACAATTATAATTTATCAATCCTTTAATAAATCTCAACCACCCGGGCTAAGAAATGCACCTATATTTAAGTATTAAAGCAAAAGCGAGGTAGATTTTAATAATTTAATACATGGGTGGGCAGACTTTCCAGGATACGGGCTACTTCAAATATTTTCAAGGAGTTGCGGTCCACCCAGTGTTATTGGCGCACCCAAGGGCGGGGGGGGGGAGGATTCCATGGGTCTCGACCCTCCCTCATAGACCTTAATTTTTCCCCGATTTATTATAACCCCATATATATAGTACGTAAAATATAATTAAGTATGTGTTACTAGTATTTTTTTTTTTACTTATTAATGTTAATTATATATTCAGTAATTTATTTTTTGCTGTTTTTGTTCCCGAAAATCGACAAAATAAAAAAAAATGTCTGACTGTGTATTAGGGTATGACACGAGAATGATGACGTTCAACCCCATCTCCCCTTGAAAAACTCATGCCTGCGCCACTGCCCAATGTCGTAGGTGTGGTGAGGTAAGGAAAATGTTATTACTATCAGTTAATAATAAATACGGAATATGTACTTACCTACATAACTAAAATAAGAAAACTACACTTTTAAAACCGCATTTAAAGTGAAAAGCAAGATACAAACTTAATAATAATAGCCACAAATATAATGAAATCAAATGATGCATTTATAATTAAACAATTCAAAATACATGAAAAATAAAACATTTTCATCTGAAGTTAGTTGGTGTTGTTATAGTCAGTAGAAGACTGAGTATTGTCAGCCAATCTTAAATTTTCCATATATAATTACTTACTGCTAAAATCTTCTGGCGGTCACCCCAAAATGTCTTAGTGGTCCACCTGTCGATCGCGTAATGCCCACCCCGGATTTAATATTTAGTTTTGAATTGAATCCATTACTTTTGGAAACGTTTTGGTAATATACGTTCTAAATAATCGTAATTCCGTTCTCAACTATTCGACTTCTAGTCGATATTATTCTAGTTCAAATATATCTTATTGACTAAACCGTCAATTATCAATCTTAAGTATTAAGTAATTAATCGACGAGTCACTCTCGACTAGCTTTCTACTACTTTACTTTAATTATTGACTTCTATAATCTAACTTCTTACCTCTCTCTCGAGCCTAAATGTTAATGATTAAATATAAGCCTTGATTTTTACATGAACTGCATTTTCTTCGGCAGAAAGTTTTCAATAAAATAATATTTAAAGAAATAGATTTTTCGCAAGAGAGTTAGTATAAGGCTCACGACTAGACCCATTACACACTTTTGACTTTTTTTTTCTTAAGGAAGGTATTTTTTGTCATATTCGACATATGATTGTATAACTTTATAATTATATATATTGAGAGAGAGACAGAAAGAGGGAGAAAGAGAGAGAGACAGTATAGTGGGCAAGATATGTTTCTTGACAGCAAATATAAATTGTTATATTTTAGTATGTCTCAAAAATTTGTGTTACTATTTCTTTAAAGTATTTTAAGGTCTCAGTTTTTATTTTCGTGCTTCCCATTCATGCAGAAAATTTTTTATAGAACTAAAAAGTTTTGTTTATTTACCTGCATTATGCAACTCTTTCTTCTTTAGCCACATAAACACACGAACTTAAAGCCACAACTACAGAAATATCTCGCAGTTACGTGTTGTGAATATTTATTCTCTATTTTACATAGTAGCAAATTTGTTTGTGTGAACATCAGAGATGAATAAAAGGAGGAAGTTGCTTAGAGTCCTATTTTTAATGTTAATATAATTTATGGAAAATTTAAAGTCTCGAATACATCTAGCTGTTTGAAGATGGAAATGCTCCATTTTGGTTTTAAATTTGGACAAAGAAACGGAAACGTGAAAGAAAAATTAAATTTCTTAGAGGGAGAACAACTCATTTAACGGTGTATATTTAAATAAGTAAATTATTTTTCTTCCCAGTTTAATGTGGCTATTGAAAGAGAGTCTAAATAAAAAAGACGACTCTCGATAATTCAAACCTTCCATAATACGAACTGCTCGATAATTCGAAGGATATGCGCAGTCCCTTGAAGAACTCTTGATAATTCGAACTAAAACAATACGTTTGGGTACACTCAATAATTCGAGGTAAAATCTGTCGGTGGCCAGACTACAACACGCAATAATTCAAAGTTATTTTATAAAACTCTCGACAATTCCAACACTCACTAATGTACAGTCCTGTAGCAAACAGGTTGGAGATTACAAGATTTGTGTTGTATTGTATCTGCGTGTCTCCCTTGTATTGTAGCCATTTAATGACCATCTGTCTGCTACCCCTTATTAGTGTTTCCATGTTCATCAGGTGAAAGTACCCTTTTATTGCTTTCCTTCTTCAAGTGGACAATAGACCAACTGCACCCGATGTCAGCCGTCCATATCTTTCACTTAACACGTAGCCTTGCTACACATGTGTTCAGAAAGGATGGTCCACTATTGGGAAGAGATGCGTAGGACTGTGTATGAATGTATTGAATGTATTACTTTAATATACAGGACTTTTAATTTCTGTATAATATTTATATGTACTTCTTAAAAATTACTTTAAAATAATTTTATACTTTTGTACAAGTTTTGTTTTATTACATAGTTTCAAATTTAAATGTGTTTGGAAAAAAAACTCTCTTTGTGTATTTTGGGAGTTTTTTTCTACTCTCTTGATATAATTCGAAGTTTTTCATTGGTCCCTCCAACTTCGAATTATCGAGAGGCGACTGTAAATGTAAAAGTAAAAATAAAAAATGCATGCGTTATCAGTGTGAACACGCGATAGAAGTTAACTTATTTGGTTTATATGCAATGAATTGTATAATTAAGTTTTATTTTAAAGTAAACTTATATATAGAAATATATATATAATTAACAATTGTATTATTATCATTATTATTTAAAACTACATTTAAAAAATAATTAAGATGAAAAGGTGTAAGTATAAACAAAATTTTCATTTTCAATACATAATACTAAAAAAAACATGTATTGTATAAATTTATAGAAAAGTTCGTTATTAGTATTCATTTTCCGTTATGCGTATGGGTGTTTCAGTACATACTTTTGCTATCAAAGGCTTGTGGTAGTTAAAATAAGAAATGTAGGTTTTGCACTCAATAGCACTTAAGAATCTAGGAACATAAATCATGACAAATTAAGTTCCTATTTATTTTATTTGTGTACCATTTAAAACTACCTTTTTTAAAAATAAATAAATAAATAAAGATTATTAGTTTTACTATATTTTACAAAGATAATGTACACCTATTTCATTAAAAAACTGGTTAATTATGCCTCTATTTTATTTTTTTATCATTTAAAACTACATTTTTTTTAAAAAAAATAAAAGATTATCAGTTTTATTATATTTTTCAAAGATAATATGCAGCTTTTTCATATAAAAGAAAGGTTAATTATGTTTTGTCCATTATTTTACTCATGTGTGTAAAATATTTTTCATATTTTAGAAATTTTATTTTAAGAAGTGTTATGTAAATGAAAAAAATGTATTAAAACCTACATTTTTATGTTCACTATATAACACATATGGCTATCATAACAAACACAACATCAGCAAAAATCAAAATATGATCAGAAATATAAAATGCAACGATAAAACATAGATGTTCCTCATTCAATTATATTTTAACCTCATGAATCAAGCAGAATTGGAAATTTGATTTTGAATGAAAAGGTCTTAATCTTGTATAATGAAATATATGTGTTAATTTTCTTGTATCAATATATAGGAAAATTAACAGATCCCATTACATATCATCTGGTTTATCTATCTCATTCTTTATATTTGAAAGTTTGCTTACAATTTTAAATTGGCCATTGTTTTTTTTAAAAAAAATAGCTTTATTCATGAAAAACGACTAAAAAATAGAACTTTTCAAAATTACAAAATTTCATATCTATTTTAAAGCAATCTTACCGAATGCCGTTTTGGTTTACAAGTAAAAAGAGCCAAGATTGAAATAGCGTACGGCTCCGGAAATTCATCTTAATACGCATGTGTAACCTTTAAACTCTAGAAACTTCAAGGTAAATTCATCTGTGTAAAAAAAAAACAGTTTAAAAAAATAAATAAAAAGTGTGTTTGAGATATTTTTTTTAAAGTTTTCATTTTTTTTGAGGGATTAATTTTTACATTATAGTTTTGAAAATTCACCCATAAATTTCAAACAACAGTAATTATTAAATAAAAAAATTTACCAAAAGTACTGTTTTAATTCATTCTCGTAAGAAGTGTTTTAGACAAAAAACACAAAAACTTTTTTTATAAAATCCGTAATTTCTAAGCAATTTTTTTTCAAACTTCACATTGATTACAGATAAAAAAGATCTACACACGGGAAAAAAGTTTCGTGTGATTATCTTAATAGATGACTAATTTTTTCAATGTTTAATTAAAATGTTGAGTATTTTTTAAAAGAAACATTTAAAAAAGTTTTCGGCATTTTATTTTTTAAATGACTGGTTCTAAAAGAGAAAGGCATGAACTTATTTAGAGGAGAATATCGCTTGAAGAACACGAAAATAAATTCATGCCCAATGACTTAGAAATTATTTTCATAAAAACGCATCAATTTTGACTCATTTTAGAAAAAATCGTAAAAAGTAGAAAATATTATTATTTTTTAAAATATATACATATTTACCGTATCGTGGTAAAATTAATGATCTTTCCGTTCCTGTTTTTTGTCTGATTTTAAAAGTAAAAATTAGATGGCTGTTTTAAAATCCTCGAAAAAGTCAGAACTTATCTCCACCGAAATGGAAAATACATCCCTAACTTACGACATCGCATAACGCGTAATGCGTAACGGGTAACGCGTAATGAAAATTTTTCCCTACCGTGTCATAAGAAGTTAACCTTAAAAAACAAAATTTTCATAATCTCATGTTAGTGTATTTTAAAATTGGTCTGCAGTACTTTCTATAGATAGGTTTTTGCCTCAGCTATGATGATATTACTATCGAAGAAAATTATTATTAATAAATATTGTTTTTATAAAGAAATTTTAAATCACTATTTGAATTAAAACAAAAACTGTGCTATATATTTGTATTAAATAATTATATTTTCGGAAATAAATTATTGTCTTTCGAAGACAAAAACCCTTAACTGCTGGAGATAGCTCATATTAATAGTTGAATTACGCTCTTTGTCTTTATACTCAACTTAAGATTCCTAAATATTTCCATTTAGCAGCAATAACCAATTCAACATTTGATCCTTCTATAACTATACATTGGGGAAAGATGCTCTCTTTAAGGACTTTTAATAGATATTAAAAATTTTGCATTGGTAAATCGATTTGTGAGACTTTCTTAATTTTTACCTGAATCAGCCATATTCTTAAAAAATTGCAAGAGTTCGAAAAGACAAGTATTGTTGATCCTATGTGAAAAGTCGGATCTAAGAACAAATGTAACCAGATTTATGAAAAAAGAAACTGTAAAATCCGTATTTCTCAAGTCTTTAAGTATTACCAAGGTAATTATTTATCCAAAATGAAAACGTCAGACAACTAAATTAATGTCATACCTTGATGTTGAAGAACACTTTACTTTTCTATTCCATATGACGTGTGTAACCAATAACTAGAAATATTTCAATGATTTTAATTTGATAAGTTGTAATCTGAATAAAAAATTTCAAGACTTGAAATTTTTATATACCGTAAGCAATTTTTAAGAAATGAAGGGTTTTTTAAAATATTTTTAGATTTATGTACTTCTTTCTTACTATCCACAGAAAATCACAATACGTGTTGAGTATCCTGGAAGGTTTGTAGTTGAACAATGCTACCTTCGAACCCTACTTGTCATTTTCTCTCGTAGAAAAACATTTTTAACTGCAATAATATGAATATGGCGATTCTCTCTCATCCCAATTTCAGTACAGTTTTTTGTTGGAAAGGCAGCAGGAGTCTTATAAACAATTGGGAAAAATCAATGTTTATATAAAATTATGAAATATTCATCATAATTATGACTTTCTGTATCCTTTAAAATAGTTTTGTCAATATCACACTGTCCAGAAAATAAATGTTATACTTGGGCTTGTTTACATATGTGTACTGGTGTGTTGGAAATAAAGTGCACTTTTTCCTAAACACCATAATGTTTTCCTTTGTATCTTCTGAAAAATGGCACTTGTCATCAATCAGCATTTACCGGATCAAGTATATATATATATATATATATATATATATTGGGTGCTGAAGTGCATGAGCTGATGTCCCGTTCAGGTGGTCAGTCTGGGAGCACACATTCTTAGTATTTAGTCCCCAAGAGAGCTTGCTACTCATTCATCGACCCATTAAAGTGAGTGGCTCGACGTTGCCTAGCCCAAGGATAGAACCCCAGATCTATGGTGTGGTACATATATATATATACTAGCTGTTACCCGCCCGCTTCGCTGGGTATTTCATGATGTTTTATAAATTTTTACTGCTTATATATATGTATAAATTATTGATATCTAAGTCCTAGCATTAAGAATTCGATTGTATTGAAAAATATACTTATACCTTTAACTGTCGCAATAAAAAGGGCAGAACTCATCTAATTTGTATTTTCTAAAAATCTCTAAAATTGAAGTATAGAATGATATTTGCTCTTTCGTAACCCAAAAACCAAGTGGATTCCCGCAAAACCAATTTTCGGTGGATCTCTACTCCGTAAATTGAACATGCAAGCCAAATTTCAAGTCTAAATCTAACAGAAAAAAAGAAGTTTTACTATCAATATCCCCGTAATCCCGTTGAGAGCCGTTTTCCAAAATAACCGCTCTTAGAGGATTTCAATTCAACAAAAGAAAAATGCAAACCAAATTTCATTATTATAGTCCTTGTAGCTCGAAAAAAGTAATTTTTTTTTGTCAATACGTCCCAGTAACCCCCTGCACCCCCCCCTAAGAACTTGATTTGCTTAAAATACATTCTTAGTGGATCTCTATTCAACAAAAGAAACATGCTTAACAAATTTCAAGTATATGGGTCTAACAATTAAAAACATTAATTTTTTTCTGTAACTCCTCTTGACCCCTCGCAAACATCCTTAGGGGTCAATTTTCGTTTCACTCTTTGTTAGAGGAATTATATTCCATGAAAGGAACATGCCTACCAATTTTCAAGCAGGATGATCAAATAGTTTAAAAATGGAAATAATTATCGATTACGCCTCTTAAACTCCCGAAATTAAACTTGGTAGTTGATATTCGCAAAACCCATTTTGTAGCGATTCTCTACTTTACGAAAGGAATCTTCTTATCAAATTTCAAGACTATACGTCTAACACTTTAAAAATGGGGATAATTGTCTATAACGCCACTTGAGTCCCCGCAACGCCACTTCTGGGTCTGTTTTTACAAAACCCATTTTGTAGGGGAATTGCACTCTATGAAAGGAATCTGCTTAGCAAAATTTGAAGACTGTGCGTCCAATTAATTGAAAATGCAAAAAAAAAATTATCAATAACGCCCCTTGAACCCCGCAACGCCACCTAGGGGTCGATTTTCACAAAACACATTTTGTAGTGTATTTCTATCCTATGAGAGGAATCTGCTTACCAAATTTCAAGACTGTGAGTCTAATGGCTTAAAAATAGAAATAATTATTTATATCTGCCCTTAACCCCCTGCAACACCCCTTGGGGGTCAATTATCTCCAAACCCGTTTTGTAGCGGATATTTACTCCATGAAAGAAACATTTCTACCAAATTTCAAGCAGCTAGGTCAAGTAGTTTAAAAACGAAAATATTTATCTATTACGCCACTTATACCCCGCAACGCCACTTAGAAGTCTGTTTTCACAAAACCTTTTTATAGCTGACTCTATTAAATAAATCTATTTATCAAATATAAAGACTGTGCGTCTAATAGTTTAAAAAGGGAAATAATTATCTGTAACGCCCCTTAAGTCCCGCAACGCCACTTGGTGGCAATTTTCACGAAACCCATTTTGTAGCGTATCTCTACCCTATGAGAGGAATCTGCTTACTAAGTTTCAAGACTGTACGTCTAATAACTTAAAAATCGGAATTTATAACCCCCTTAAACCCCCACCTCCGCAACACCCCTTGGGGGTCAATTCCCCCCAAACCTGTTTTGTAGCGGATATTTACTCCATGAAAGAAACATTCCTACCAATTTTCAAGCAGGTAGGTCAAGTAGTTTAAAAACGAAAATATTTATTTATACGCCACTTAATCCCCTGCAACGCCACTTAGAGGACTGTTTTCACAAAACTTTCTTATAGCTGATCTCTACTCTATGAAAGAAATCTGTTTATTAAATATGAAGACTGTGCGTCTAATAGTTTAAAAATGGAAATAATTATCTATAACGCCCCTTAAGTCCCGCAACGCCACTTGGGGGGCAATTTCCACGAAACCCATTTTGTAGCGTATCTCTACCCTATGAATAGGAATCTGCTTACTAAGTTTCAAGACTGTACGTCTAATAACTTAAAAATCGGAATTTATAACGCCCTTTAACCCCCACCCCCGCAACACGCCTTTGGGGTCAATTTTCCCAAAATCCATTTTGAAGCGGATATTTACTCCATGAAAAAACTTGCCTACCAATTTTCAAGCAGGTAGGTGAAGTAGTTTAAAAACGGATATATTTATCTATTACGCCCCTTAATCCCCCGCAACGCCACTTAGAAGTCTGTTTTCACAAAACCTGTTTTGTAACTGATCATTATTCTACGAAAGGAATCTATTTATATCAAATTTAAAGACAGTGTGTCAAATATTTTAAAAATGGAAATAATTATCTATAACGCCCCCTAAGCCCCTACAACGCCACTTGGGGGTCAATTTTCAGCAAACTCATTTTGTAGCGTATCTCTACTCTCTGAAAGGAATCCGCTTACTCAATTTCAAGATTGTACATCAAGTAGTTTAAACATGGAAACAATTATTATTAAAGCCCTTAACCCCCCGTAACGCCCCTTGCGTTTCGAATTTCGGAAAATCCTTTCTTAGCTGATGTCTACTCTATCAAAGGCACATGTCTACCAAATTTCAAGTCTGTAGGTTGAATAGTTCCAGAGATTTCGTGATTAGTCAGTCAGTCAGTCAGTCAGTCAGTCAGTCAGTCAGTCAGTGAGTGAGTCGCTTTTCTCCTTTATATATATATATACCAGCTGGCACGAGCTTGCGTGTGTGCGGGTCAAGCATTTTAGAATGATTTTGTTAGCTTTGATTAATTAATAGCTTAGTGGCAAAGCTAAGAATTTAATAAAATGCTAAAATTAAACTGGATATGAAAATGAATGATGAATGTTTCTATCAGTTGTCAAAAATGGTAAATAAACGAGTGTGTGCGTGTATTATTACTTTTCATTAGTTTTCTTATTTTAACATAAATATTTCTATATGTTGTCAAATAGAGTATTACAGGGATTCTTTTAACATAAGGAATAGATATTAAATATCATTTAATCATTTTTCTCTTACATTCGTAAAATAACTTAATAATGGCGTATTACTACAGCTAATTTTCGTTTAAATACTGTAGTTTGTTTAAAATTACTTATGTTAGACCTCAAACTTCAACAACCTTTTAGAGCCGCAGTATTTAAGTGTCGAAGATCACTAACTCATAGCCGAGTTGTTTGCTCAAAATCTTGTGCCACCGAAAACAAACCGTATAGAGAAGCTGATGAGCGTTAAATTTGTGGTGGCAGAAAAATGTAACGCTGGCGTAGTGTGCAAGTTCGGAATATTGTGTGCTCACTTAGGTGTTATTCTTTTCATTTGTTAAACTTTAAAACTCTGAAGCCCATCAAAGTTAGTCCTCTTTTTGTTTCAGAGGGCGATGTCAGTAAAATATTAAATAAAAATCAATAACCTTATTTTCCAACGTAAATAATATGTATTGACTTCCCATTAATAGTTAACTAAACTCTATTTTTTGACCTGTTGAGTTAACTATATTCCTTTTTATCAATATATGTTTTGATAGTTGGAAAATTCTAAGAATTTGTTTGCTATATGTTTTATATACTTTTCCTCCTACTCTAAACCTTTAATTGGATAGCTGTGGAGACAAATATAGAATAAAACATGATTGCAATTCTAAAAAAACGAATGCATTTTTTTTTTCCTTTATTGAATTTGCTTATTGGCAGTTCACTTTATATCTGTAATATTTTCCGACAAGTTATTAATCTTCAAATTTTTTTGAACTTTACACGACTCATTTTATTAAATTTTCAAATTATGATTGTATTATTTTTTTTGTTTTTGATACTCTTTCTGGAGGTGTACAAACTGCCTAAGAGAAGTGGTGTTATTACGCTATGCAAAGTTTTTTTTTTATTCTGATATTCTGAGGTGGATCGAATGTGAAATATGTTTACTTAGAAGTAAGAAGCGATATAAGCAGTAATTTATAACCAATGAAAGAACATTAAAACAAATAAGATAAAAAAAAACTTAAATTAAAATACATCGTTCATAATGTTTGTTTAAGCTACCTTCTAGCATTTTATATCAAAGTCAGATATATATATATATATAGTTAAAACTTTCTTATGGGAGACTAATCATTAGAGGAATTGCTCATAGAACTCTATTACATAAGAAATGAAATATTTTCAAAACAATACCCAGTTTATAAGCACAAATACCATTTTTTTAATTATAAACTTCCATTTTGAAATTAAAGTATTTTCCACTATTTGGCATTCTGTAAAATAAAAGTGTAAAATTTATTAAAATTAAATTTGCCATTGTATTGTAAATGAATTCGATGATTTTTTATTTATTTTTAAAATTAAAATAAATACTAATTTTTCTTTTTGTAATGTCATTATGAAGTGCTTTCTGAATTTAAATAAACGTGAATGATAAGCACTGGAAGCATTGCAAATTTTATTGGAGTATATATTTCGTAGGTTCAAAAGCAAATATTAATTTGATTGAATTTTAAAAACTAATTTACTGTTTCCTATACAGAGCAGGCCAAATAGTTTTCCTTTGAGATATGCTTTACAAATAGAACTGGACAGTAATTAAATTAAATGGGCTTTTAATGTCTTACTGTATAAGAAATGCTTTTTTAGCAAATATCTTTTCTTCGTCATAATTTCTTTTCTACAGTTCATTCGGTTTGAAATTACTGAAAGTATTGTGTAATGTACTACTATCTTATAAATATTATAATTTTATTAGTAAATTACAAATTGTTTTGTGTAGAAATTCCCTTCAAATACTAAACGAAGTGTTGTAAGCATGCCCTATTACTGTATTTCAAATATTGATTTAATACTGGAATTATTCCCTGACCTATTTGACTAGCTAAGCTTTATTCAAATTTATAAAATATCATTACAAGAAATGTATAATAATTTTAGTAAGAAATTCAGAGTATCACGTTATATTATTAATGTTCTTCGAGGTAAATAAGGCTCCCTTCTCGTATAGAAATAAAAGTATTTATTGTTAGCATGGGCAATTAATGGTAATGATTCAATCAAAGGATTTCTGATGCATCCTGAGTAAACTACGACAAAAAAAGCTGCAATATCCATCATTCTCCTGCTGTGTATTCATTATTCATTAATGTAAGCAGTTTTTGTATAGGTAATGAAATTTCGTATTTTCGTATGTATTATTTTTCCTGAATCAACTGTGCTTAGTAAGCATTCTGAATCCTTACTACGATATCCTATCAGACAATTCAAGAAATTAAATTTCACAAGAAAAAAATTGGTCAAGGAAATTATAAAATAAATATAATAATCTTAAATTAAACATAAAGGCCAGAATGTTCGGGCATATACAGGTTATATGTCCTATCTTTTCCATACGTCATATATTTTCTATCAAATAAACAGTGATTAATCACTAGAAAGCTTAAGACTTTTTGACTACAAAATGCTCTCAGTTTAGGAAAAATAGAATAAGAATTATATAATTAAATGCTGAATTAATATTGAATAATGTTGAAAAACATATTTCAGTTTAAATACGAAATTAATTTGGGTTGAAGTTCATTTCAAAGATTGAGTTAGTTGGTTTTGAGGATAAATCATGAGTTTTATGTCTACTTTTTAAACATGTTTGCTTAATACGATTTCTTTCTTATCCTTTTTTCGATGTTTTCTAAGGAATAAGATTACGACATTTAAATATCACTTTTTTCTTTGCTTCTAAAATTGTAATTATTTAAAAAAAACAATAAAATAATCCTTGGTTATTATTAACGATAATTTTGTTTAATATAAAAAAATACGAATTATTTTCGGGAGCTATATGTTTAATCATAAAACCTCAGATAATTCTCCCATTATGTTTTAACTTCATTCAAATGGAACCATAGGAAAATATGTAAATGAATGGAAATTTTCAACCAAGAAACACATTTTTTCAGTTATTGCATTTTTTTTTTTGGAAAATGATTCTACATTTTTAATTATCAGACAGCAGATGTATTTTTAATCTTTGTTTGAATATGTTTTGCCTCCTGTCACCGTCTGTGTTTAAATTCCACTAAGTCTAACAATTTCGCTGATTGTTTCACATTCAAAATACTCTGAAATGCAACTTCGACTAGATGAATTGAAGCAAATTTAATATTTATTTCTATTTGAAAGATGTAGTGAAATGGTTTTGCAAAGTTTTCTGGTATTATTTTTCTCTGTGTGATACAGCTTTATATTTAAGAACCAATCTCAATATTAAGCAATCCTTCAGCGCTTGTAAATTTAAGAAAAAGAAGAGAGGGTTGCATTTTCAATTAAGAAAGGAATTCAAATGAAAACTTAAAAGTATGTTAAAGCAAAAAGAAACTGAAGTACCATGTAAGTTACTGTAATTATCGCGCATAATATAGATATTTTGGATCTAGAGGAGAAACCTCACAGAGTGTCACGATTTTTAAGCATAAGGAATATTTTCGGCTGTTTGTGCTGCTCAGGCAATTGAATCAGATTATTGCTAGATTTACGAAATTCAATTATGACATTTTAATAAAAACTGAAAATAAATTAAGTGTGAAAAAAGCAGCAAAAGAAAGATAAGAGAGGATAATTAAATAAAAAAAACTTCTGATCAAAGGTATGACGTTGGTATTCATGGTATACATGTAAGTGTTTTACTTAAATTCTTATTTGTTCCTCAAAATTGTATTTTAACATACGGATAACTCCCCTCCTAAATAACTACAGTTAATATATTTTAACTTTGTGTAAAAATATAACTAAAATATTCTATTGTGTTCACTAAAAAAAAGAAAATTTCATAAAATATTTAGAAGTAATTTATAGCATTAAATATCGTGAAATTTCGGTGTTATTCGGGGAAAAACATGCTCTTACATGTAAAAATAATCATTTTTCTGATAATAAATAGCAATTTTATAATCATAAATTATCTAGTTAAAACGTGTCTTACTATTGAAAAATAATTAGTAAAAATTGAGAGATATTATTCAAGATGTTTTTAAGTATTTCTAAAGATGCATATTTTTGACATTACTGAGATTAATTCTCTTTTGCAAAACCTTCCAGCTTAAATGACTTAAATAAGAAAGAAAATACGTAATATTTATAACAAAGTACTGAGTTATTTTAAGCATTATCAACAAAGCGTTAATATTCCAATAAAAAAGAATAACAAATGGCATCATCGAAAATTACATAATTTCAAAATCAATAATATAATACTCAAAATAGTATGCAATCAAACAGTTTAAATTACCACCTAAAGTATGAATATGTAAATTATGAATTTTTTTAATGAGTATTTCTGAGAGAAATTTGTATTTTCAATATATAAAGTCTAAATCATCTTTATTCTTTTTATTATAAAAATCTTTTTCAGATTTCTTTTGGAGTGTATTTGAAAAAATTAATTCCAATGATAAACAAAATCGTACCATCTACATTTACATTACTAACCAAGATTAAATGATATAAAAAATAGAAGTATTAAAAATTTCATCCCAAAATTGGAAGTGGAGATTTAATGATACAGTCATATCTAATAAAAAAAAGGAAAAGCATTGGATGCAAAAGCAACGCGTGTAGTTAAACATTTTCTGCACAAGGAAAAATAAATAATCATTTTAAACATTTTAATAAATAGAACGTAGTTTATGTATTTCAGTTTTTTTATTTAGATATAGTTATATGCAAAAAAATAATTAATTTCCATACCTTGTAAATTGTAGCATTTAAAATTAATTTATAAATCATTACACTTTTGTTCCGTATGATAAATATCCTATCAGTTTATATCTCTAAAAGCTAAGATATTTTAACAGAGATATTTTGTTTTTGGGAAGTCTGAAGTCAAAAAGAAACATTCATAGAGTTTGAATACTATTAGTAAATTTTAATTTATAATTATTAATTATGAATGAATTAATTTTAAGTAAAGAAAGTTGCATATGTCTCACTTGAAACCATTTTACCAGAAACATTTAAAAATGCGGGATTGCTAAGGAAAATTGCTAATAATCAGTTTATTGGGAATATGTAAAATTAAAAAGCTCAAATATTATATATTTTTAAAAATGAATTCTGAAATTAATTTATAGTTTTGTATGTGCTCTTTATTTGTGTTTCATTAATTTTCTTTAATACATATAAAACTCTTCATAAATTTTGCAGTATATGAGATGTGTATGACCCATTCTTAATTAGTAATTCATAACAAAACATGCTTTGATAATTAAGGTGTTTTACTTTCGTTTATATATTATGTAATGAAATCGTAAAACAGTTACTAAAATAGCTGTCATAAACTATTGAAAAATAATTTCATAGTTTATAAATGTAGAATTCATATATATACTTCAATTATTACTGCATTATAACATAGCTTCCAAATTAGTATTTATTAGAGTAGATAACTTGTTGGGAAACAATTTAAGTTATGAAATTTTTCATAACTGTAACTTTTGTTCACAGTTTTATATTATCATTTTGAATTACAGTTCTAATTAGAATCTTTTGAAGTGATTACCTTTTTTTGGCATGGTTGTGTTTAAACTCATTGTCTGCAAAACTATTTGAAAATCTCGAGCGTGTTTTGTAATTACAACTTCTTGGACAATATTTTTAAAGATATGATGAAGGAATATGGCACAAAACGCCTGTCAGAGCAGACGCACGCACACAGATATAAATATACATATTATATTATATGTTGCAGTTTTTGTATAGTGTTTCATATATTTTACAAAGAAAGAAAAAATATTTTAAAAAATCCTTTAAAATCAACAGAAATATTTTTAATTTATTATTTTTAGATAATTAAAAGTAGAATATATGAACATTTCTGAAACATATAAAAAATAATTGAAAACAAATTTACTAACAAATGCTTAGGAAATACTACAATTCCTTAAAAGGAAAGAAAATGAATGACTTAATTACCATTTTCGGAGAAAAAGGAATTTTTATGTCTTGGTATTTCCCATGAATTAAACGTATAAAAAAACGAGATATTTTGTTGCATTATCATCATGTACATTAAATACGCATGTAGAATGCCATACTATTTGAACAAGTATGTATTGTTAATAATATACATGATGCTGAATTTTTAAGTATTTCATATATCAATCCGAAGCTTAACTAAGATTTTCATCAAATTAGTTACGCATAGGAAGATTCATACACTGGCTATAATTAATTAAGGAGAATATCACAAAACTCGTTCGAAAGTACGCCAATATCTGAAATTTGAATATGGTGGTAAATAAAAGGACATAAGACATAAGACAAAATAGTGGTGATGCCGTTGGAATACTTCATTTGCAATTATCACACAGACGGATGTCTCAAAGTAAATTGGCATTTGCCGCTGCTAATCTGAGATTAGAAATATGGCATAGCGAAATTCCAATAATAGCCCCTAGCCATCCTTTGATCGAAGAACTGCGATATTGAGCTATTGGGAGACTATAGGTGGACCGAAGTCAGATAGAAGTGGCTAGATGGCTGAATGTGAGTTAATTTGTGATTCATAGACTCTGGCAAGAATTTCTAGCCATGGATTCGGTATCCAGGTTGTTCAGCCAACGATAGTAATGAACTACCAAGAGTGTCGATGACAAACATTAGTCATTATGAGCATGAAGGAATGTAACCGCAACTCCGGCTATACTCTGAGCCTCCCTCGTTGCAAGCTCCGAAAGGTTGCTATCAAGGTCAACCGTGCGTCAGAAGCTTCCCTAAAGTAGTTTTTATTCAAAGCAATCAACCATTTAGATCCCACTCTCGACACGATAGAGGTAGAAAAGTTTGAAGTGGGCACATCAGCATAACCACAGGATACCTAATCAATGGAGGGATGTTCTCCTTACGGATGAGTCCATGATTAGAATCGAAAGCGATAGTAGGCTCATTTTCATTTGGAAAAAACCTGAAACCCGTTTCCTTCCATGACACATCTACGAAAGAGATACATACAAATTAGACAATGTCTGTGTTTGGATTGGAATATCTTTGGTTGGACGCACATATATCTATGTATTTTTCCCTTGCAAATGTTAATGATCACACCTATGGAGATTACTAACTGGATGTTTATGTGCTCCCTTATATGCCTAGTGAATAGGTAATGCTTTCGTTCTACAGGATGGTATTGGAAGGATGTGAGCCCACACAGGGCTCACATCCTGGATGCTTATATTTAGCAGGAAACAATTCAGCACCTCCAGTGGCCAGGTCAATCACTAAGCCCTAATCTGATCATGGACATGTTTGTGGCGCTCTAAGACGATGTGCAGCTGCTGACAATCTAGGTGCTTTGACATAAGATATGCTTCCGATCACCGTGGTATTGCAATGACTCGCACTTCCTCTAGTATATTAATAGATTACATAATTAGGAGCATTACATATTGCTGCATGTGCTGTATTGCTTTTAGGGGGGTGGGATCATACAGTATATTAAAAGTACTTTTCCTGTACCAAACTGACACATCCTACTTGTACACTGTATACACATGCTAATTTCTATAATAACATGATGGTCTTATAATTTCTTTTTATGCTGTTTTATACCTTTTTATGCATTGTATAATATATATAAGTCTCATAAAACTCTACGCATAACTTTTGGATTTATCATCATGTTTGTGATTTTCTTTAATTCATGATAACCAGGGTAATTTCTTAATTCTTATTGAATGCAAACTACTTTAATAATAAAAAACGCAAAATTCCGAAAGAAAAAATACAGTAATTTTTTGACAACAATATTTTAAAAAAAAAATGGCTATTTAAGGGGACTTAGTACTGCAAAAATGACTTATTTATCATTTTTTTAAAATTTTTATTTAGTTATATTCTTTGAACGATTACCTTTCGATTGATATATCACTTTTGTATGCCTGAAAATTAGAAGGAAAACATTTCATTTGAAAAATGTAAACAAACAAATTTAAAAATTCTACCACGCCCCCTTTTTAGAGGTGTCAGTGATTTTAAACTAATTTTTATCATCTACTTTTCAAAAATAAATTTTACTTTGTTTTAACCATAACTGCAACGCTTTATCGTACTTTTTAGTGACTACAACTTTTATTACAAGCTATTTGTTGTTGTTTTGGCGCTTCTTTCGTTTGTTTTGCTGTTATCGTGCTAATTATATTTACGTTTTACATTGAAAAAAAAACAGTCTTTTTTAAGACTTTTACTGATTGCTGAAACTGCTGAGATTTCAATATTATCTTTCCTATTATTATCTATTGAAGATTTCTCTTAAAAATGCCACGAGTTAAACGAAGAAATCATTCTGCTCAAATGAACAGCAAACGTTGGTGTAGTGATGCTGTGAATACATGTGTCACAGAAAAAAACAAATTAGTTTCTAACATCAGAATTGAGCAGTTACCTTATCCTGAAAAAACTGAACATTCTGAAATTGGAAATTTCATTATTGTGAATTTTGAGCAAGTCAGCAAAATGTTTATGAAACTAAAATGCCGTGCCTGTGACAAGCAAACTCTAAAGCTTGCTCTTGGAAAAAAGGTTGGATTTTCCTATGTGTTAAACTTAACTTGCAATTCTTGTGCTGGAAAAGTTTGTGCTGTAGAAACGTCTAATGAAAGGAAGGGTAATACCGTTCCTGATATTAATTTACGTGTCACACATGCATTCTCTAATATTGGAAAAGGTTACTCTGCAATTGAAAAAATTTTGCATGGCAGTAAATATATCTCCTTTTTCCTCGAGAACTTATAGCAAATGTAATAAACGTCTTCACAAAAGCCTGTGGTGTTGCTGCAGAGAATTTGCTGAAAGAAGTACACAGTGAAGTGAGAAATGCTTACGAAGCACCAACTGATGTTCCCGTTGTGGATAGAAGTGTTTCATTTAATGGTAGCTGGTTGACGCGTGGACATACATCTTTGATTGGCATAGCTTGTATATACTTACAGGCTATGTAATTGATTTTGAAGTCATGTGCAAGGTATGTCGCAATTGTACTGTAGCAAAAAGAGAACTTGGAGAGTCAAGTGCAGAATA
>BMAO01012800.1:0-12109 GCA_019973975.1 Trichonephila clavata
TCACTCTATACATGTGATCTGCAGCAGTTTCCACTTACAAACTGATTTCCTGTAATGGATCCAATTACTTTTTGAAACAAGCTCAATGGTTGCATATGGTCAGAAGACAATTGCCACATGTAAATTTATGGGGAAACTCAACTTTTGACCTTACACATGTCAAGGAATAAGAGGAACTAGATAAGGTTCTTACACAAAATTGCCAACATCAAAATCCTAGAGACCAATGGCTAAATGGGAATCCTGGCTATGTCCAATAGAAATTATTCTACATAATACGTCTTTCTTTGAAGGCAAAACTTCCATCAACTTTTCAAGGAACACAAAAGGCAAAACCACTGACTTTAAGATAATCTGAGCTTCATCTTTAGATTATAGCTTTCAGATTAGCAACAGACATTCTAACTTTTAGACCTGTAATGGACAATGAGTCACTATTGCTCATTGAGAACATGCATCTGCAACTCTCAATCAAAGGCAGACTCTTTCTGATGCTTGAACAACCATTTGAAACCCAGTCTGAATATTAAGAAAATGCAGCAAGCACTAGTTAATCTAAAAAAAAACCCCATCAATTAAGCTTGTTAAATAAATTATTTTTGTTACAATTCTGTCTTGAGGCACTCAATAATGTAACCAAGCACATTAGACAACAACTACATAGGTACAGTCCTAATACATCCAAGATATTATCACCTGGTTTTATAAACAAAACCTTTTATCAGAAAACTCTATACAAACACTTTACATAAATAAATGCAAATGAAAGAGAATAAATATAAACAAAAGAATTTAAATTTCAAAACACAAATGCATATATATATATATATATTGCACATAATTTATAAATTTTAGCCCAGTATAGGATAGTATAAATATCACCAAGGTTCTTAATGAAAATCTAGCATTTTTGTAGTCTAAAACATTCATTACTGCCTATACAGTAAAGTGGTCAATGATGCAGGGTCTGGGCTTGAATCCCAGAAAAAGCATGGATGTTTGCAAAAGTATAATCCCTGTGCAACATGGAAGCACTCTAAATATTCATCGAGCTGCAAGTCCTCTTGAGAGGTTGGTGGAAGAGGAAGAGAAGCTTCTGATCACTCCCAGGGTGTTCTCCTGGTAAATTGGAGTATATTAAGCCAAATCGTACTGTCACTGACATGGAGCGCAAAGCTGTGGCTAACAAAAGGTGCAAAACTAGCCTCTTGCCATGATGAATTTCATGCCTCCATCTAACATCGTCAATCAGGTGGCATCAGAAGAACAAAATATTCATAACTGATTAATCCAGCAATAAAATATATATTTAAAATTATTTACTTTTCTTTGAACATTATGAATTTTTTTTTTACACACAAAAAAGCTATTTTCCATGATGTTTAAGCAAAATGTGGGCATTGAAATATATTTTTTTGAAGATATAATTAAAACAAGAGCATTTTAATTCATTTATGCAGTTAAATTCGCAAAACATTGAGTTTTATAATGCATTTAATTAAAAACCTATCTTTATGTCGACAAAATGTAAAGCAAAAGAATAAAATCAGCAATTAATAGAAAAACAACAAAAAAATGCAAAGACGTCAAAGAATATTCATATACACTTGATATAAGCATTAGATTTTTACCTGCAAAAACTTAGCTTGTTGAACTTTTAAACGATTACAGGCCCCAGCAATTGAAGCAAATATTCCATAACGGCCAGAGCTTCGAATAATTTCGAACATACTTCCAATTTTTTCAATCATTAATTCCAACTAGATGTTAGAGAGGGGGGAAAAAAAAGAGAAAAATATATAATATAAAACTAGTTGCAAAAGGGGGAAAAAAGGTATTTATATATTTACTCCAATAACACCTTTTAGTATTTTGATATTCTTTTGCATTGAATTTGAATTCTTTGAAAATTTTACCTTTATCAACAAATTAAACATAATTTCTTTTTCAGAAAGAAATAAAGTCATTCCTGAATTATTTTCAAAAAGAATAAGGGAAGAAATTAAAATGATTTAAAAAAAAAATGATTATGAATCTCAGAAGGAATATTACAGCACTGAAAATGTGTTGAAATTTACTGTATTGAAATATAGTTTTAAAAATAATACATAACCAAAAATCTAACACATAACCCCATAGTTCCCAAAGGGATGATATTCACTTGGTTGGTGCTGAGGTGATTCAAATTGGAAGGGTGAAAAAATACTTTTTTACATACAAGAATACATACAAGAATTTTTCAATTTGCCCCATAATTACTTTCAAGAATAATTATTGGGCATAAAATGAAAACAAGGAGCAAATTGTTAGCAAAAATTCCTTTCATTTCTGATCAATTCTATATGAAAAATTCAGCTTTTATTTACAGCAGAAAGTGAGGGGGAAAATTAACACAAGGGAAATGTCAATGAATAAAAGTATAGATGAGAACACTTTAAAATTATTTTAAAAAATGCCTCAATGATTGTATTCAGTACCTGAACTAGAAAAAATTAATAGCATATTTACTTTAATCCATTAAAATCAGCACTTGTTTTCCAACATAGATTTTATTATTTATTGTAAGGCCCACAACCACATCCTGCCCCAGTTACACTATTGCCTCTTACACAGGACTATAAAAGACAATTTGGGTATTATGATTCGATAATTTTTGCTTATCTTTGATTTTCATGTGTTGAAACCGAAAATGAAGTCAGTTTTTCTTCATCATATATGGTTTTTGTTCAATCTCAAGAAAGTAAAGTAGTTTTAAAAAAAACAGAATCAGCTAAAAGTTTTTATTTATTTTCATCTTTGTTGTATACCAAATGCATAAATCTGTATAGATAACACCTTGTCAGAGTAAACAATGATGCATATTTAATTATTGTTTGTTTGAAAATATGTTTTTTTCTTGTTGGGAGCTTCTCGTACACTTTAAGATATAAGACTTTTCATATGATTTATGTTGTAGCATCATCCAGCAATAGTCTACCATCATATTCACATTCCACCTTCCCTGATATTTATGCTCTGTCTCCATCATATCTGGATGGAGCCCTTCCCCTTGTTCTTCACTGACGTTCCCCAAGTTTTCTGGAAAATAATTTACATCTGAGCAAGGGTTAGAAGTGAACCTTCAAACTCATTCTGCAACTTTGCATTTGAAAAGCTTTGAACATGCATTCCATGATACTTTTATAGATAAGATCTTTTAAGCTATCAAGGAACTTTTCAACAACCCTTTCGAAAGAATTTCAGGCTGCCTTTTCCTTTTCTTCCATGATCTGAGCAAAATGTGCATTTGAGAAAGTTTTCTGATGTCCGGACCAACAAAGATCCTCTCTTTTAGCTTCGTGTCACTTAAACTAGGAAATTTCGAGCATAAGTACTCAAAACATTTATCTTCTTTATTAAGAGACTTCACAAATTGCTCTAAAACTCCACAAACTTTAAATGTAGAGGGGTAGCAGGATTGTATCAGAAGGAACCAAACCTTTTCTAATTACATTTCTTTTTCACCGGACAACAAAGCTTCTTGTAAATTGCCTATCTTTTTTCTTCCAGTGGAAATTAACAATCAATAAACCATAATCATTATATAAATTCATAAACATAAAAATAGGAAATTTTGTGTACACTGATTGTTGATCTAAGAACATCATGGTGAGTACTTTCAACTCTCCACAGATCAACCACATGTTCATTATAATTAATTCTTTTGTCACTAATACGAAGTTGTATATTTCTATTAAATGTATCAAATATCTAACTGAAATTGAAGCATATTTATTACCATTGTGTAACAAAACAGCCTTTAGATTCCTCTTTGAGGAGTCAAGGAATAAACACCAATGATTTGAGTCACATTGTAAACTGCAAATTGACCCATTAATTCACAAATGTCTTTACAATAAACAAGATTATCTTCCTGTAAAAAGTAAGGAACAAAAATCATACCAAGAAAAAGAAGTGTGTTGTTGTAATCAGAGCTTCAAACCATTTTTTTTTTTTTTTGGTTCAACTAAAAATATGTATATTGGTTCAGTTCCGGCTTCCATTCCAACAACAACAACAAAACAAGGGTTTATGGTTCAGTTCTGAATGTAATAACTTTATTTTATGTATATTCTTATCTTAAACCATCTATACTTCTAGTTCATTCAATTGAATTTAATTTAACTTCTACAAGTAGTTTCAAGTGAAACTGAATGGAAAATTACTAGTGAACATCAAAACAGGAAATCGAGAAGCAATGCACATGTAATGAAGATAATTATATGGTTGACATTAATTTAGAAAATATCCATAAGTTGGTTGCAGTAACAAAATGACTGAAGATACATCAAACCGAAATAAACAAAGATTTTCTTTCGGTTCAGTCCCGGTTTTTGTTCCAACCAACATAACAGTTTTTTTTCTGGTTTTCGATTCAGTTCTGGCTTGAAGCTCTGGTTGTAATACATTTTTAAGTCAGGAGCCAAGTAATTGAGCAGAATCTTTCAGAACTCCACAATCTCTCTCTAAGTTGTTCAACACATGTTGAGAAAAAAAGCCCAAGTTCATTCTCTGCACTGTCTTGCTTGAAAATACAGCATAATTCATGCTTTTCCACCATACAAGCTTCTTTGTTTGTTTCCAAATCAATGCTGTTAAGGCGCGAAGGGGCTAAGGAATTGGCAATCCAGAACCATGTGGTACTGGAAGTACAGCAGATTCAAGTTATTGAGCTTTATAAACTAACATTACAGGTACAAAAGTAACAGTCATCCCAAGGTTTTTGGTCCCCTCCAAATAATTGGGATATCAAATTTTAAAGACTGCAATTCTCCGAAGACCACAAGCAAAGTTTTTCTACCCAGATATGGCTTACTTTGTGACTTAATTTTATCTATTCTCAAATCAAAATATACATAAAATACCATTTGTATGAAATCTGTTATATTTTGTAAGCACTTCTTGATTGTATACTTACCACAGACAAAACAGAAATATTCTGGGCTGGTAACACAGCAATGATGAGAATTTTTTTTCAAAATGCACTTTATAATTCGCAAAAAGCGATTTTTAGCCATTTTGATGCAACTAGGTGATTTAAGTGAATGCATTCATCTCAAAATGACACAAATGGACTGAGAGAATGAGCAGCAAAATGGGCTCCAAGTTCCACCTAGTTTAGCTTCAGAAAGTGACTATTAAGACCAAACAAGTATGTTCCTGTCTGATCAAGTTCAAATCCACATCACTTACTGAGGGAGATTAGTATTAGAAAATAATATAAGTGCTTAGAATATTACAAAGAAGAAAAAAAAAACATGCAACAAGTCTAATAGGTACATGCGCTACAAAACTGGTATTATGTTCTATCATTTTGAAAAAAAAAAATCTTTACCTGATGGAGAAAAACAGGACAATTTTTAGTTTCAGCACACCAAAAAACACAAAGATTAGCAAAAATTATCCAATAAATTTTGGGTTGCAGACCTATTTTATTTTAGAAAGCTTTACAGCATTGAGATCTCAATTACTTTGCAAAACATATTTTAATGTAAAGAAATAATCCCACCCCCCAAATCATTGCATTCTCAAAAAAAATAAACAACTTATTAGCATATTTATTGTAAATGAAGATGAACATCAATGTAAAGAACACATAACACACTAACTATATTTCATACTGGGAATCTTTGAAATTGTTTAACAATGACATTTTCTGACAGACAACGAAGAAACATGGCTGAAAAACCAATTTGACAAGAAAAATAAATTTGTCTTTTGTAACTCATGCTACAAAGAGAAAAAATACTGTCCGTTTCCCAAAAGAGTAATATACAAATTAAAAATTGGTTGAACTTTAGTTAAAACTCTTTTTTTAAAAGGTAGGAACTATAAAAAATGCAAAACATTAAATCAACAATGCAAAATTTTAATTGCAATGTGCAGAATCTTATTAAAAACTGGTTTAATAAAGTTTTCTTTAGCAATTAACAAAAATAAAAATATCTTGAAAACAGATTATTTTGAGAATGGAGACATATATTTATATATTATGCTCTTATAAATACACTGGTGAAAACAATTAAGAGGAACAGTTTCTTTAAAGAAGAACAAAATAATTAACGCCTATATACAAATAAGGTATCAGATGATAGCTAAGCTCTTTGCTGATCGTCTGTCACCAGTAGCTTGTGACGCTGTAAGGCAGTGGCACTGTGATCACATTTGTGAAGAGCTACCTCACTTGTTTGCTGAAGCTTGTAGCATATAGACATTTTGAAACATTGTAGTTAAGTACAATCTTGTTTTCTTTGTTTACCACTGTTAACCCTTAACTGCCATCAGTGTATATATACGCCTCAATCAACCTATGCATTCACTGTCGTCAGCATATATATATACGCCTTTCCAAAGTACAATCCTTTGCATTGCGCTGCTATAAAGAAAACTGCTCCCACGGCCTTGGAATGCCATAAGATAACCTTGATAATGTTTGAAATGGATTTTCTTATTTCAGAGAAGAGGGATAGGGTATTGGAAAAGGGGATGTTTCTGAAACGGTGAAAGTCATAGCTGTGCAGTTTTTGCTTCTGTTTCTATTTGAGTAGGTTGTGCTTTTTTTTATTCTTCTTTTGCTTCCGTTTTCGTTTATTGTGTGAAATAGAAGATCTTTTTACAAAAATATCTGACAGTGATGAGAGTGATTTAGATGAAATTCCTTATGAGTATTTACTTGTTTCAGGAAATATCACACAGCAGATAAGTTCTAACATCTGTTTTATTACACTGTTATTCTATACATTAAATTTTGAATGTTTTTTTTTTCATGTTCTTTTTTCGGTGAAAGTAAAAAGGTTTTATGTTGCAAAACGCACCTCTTTTTTCCCCTCCAATACACCGCATAACTACGCGTGCCTGTATGAAAAACTGTGGCACTGGGGTCTTCAAACTTTATCGATTCATAGAACCCTTGAAATTATAAGATGATTCAGCGGAACCCCCTCAGACACACTTAGGAGAATACATCTTAAAAAATATTTAAAGTAGATCAACATGTTATATAATAATAATTAAAAAAAGTATTACAAAATAAAGTTATAATGTATAAGTAAAAATTTTAGCTTTAGTGACAGAGATGAGTTTTACACACTTGTGGTTTCACAAATTACATAGAGAAAGTGAATCCATTTTGCATAGACATATATAATTTTCTTTCGACTTTTTTTGTGACTCGTAAAACTCCTGGGTATGCCTCATGGAAACCCAGGGTTCCATGGAAGTTTGAAGACCTAGATGATACCATAAGATGGCAAATAGTTGAAAAGGCAGGCCAATAACAGGTTACTTACTGTAAGGACCTCAGAATTTTGAAAAATGCTGAATCCACTCTGTGGCAACAGTTCACAGAGACAGGCACAAGTTTTCACTCATAAGGGTAACAACACTGCTTTTTGAAACTTTTGGCCAAAAGGGATAGGTCAGAGATAGTGACACAACTGTCTCTAAACCAGTCTAATGCAATAGGAACATCCATTTAATGGATAACAGTCCTCCAGAGACTTAATGCAGGTGGTCTATATGTCAAGTGCCCTGCATCCCTTTGACAGTGAATCATAAAAAGGACCGTCTAGGACAGAGGTTCCCAAACTTTTTTGTCTCATAGACTCCTTGCCATGTTTTTCGTCTTTGGGTAGACCCCCGCCTACCTTATCTTAAATTTTAGCACATTTTAACTTAAACGTCTTTTTGGCAGCTGGTATAGAGCTACTTACTTTAAAAGATTTAAATTTTTAACTGCAGTGAAGTATATTGTTTAAAGCTTAAGAATGACATGTTAATTAAATTTAAATTTCAATTTAATAGTACATAAAATAGCTGAGCATAAAAGAAAAATGTTTTTAATGGGAGGGATGAATCTGGTGTTATATAATAACAAATTTTCAACCAATCTTGTCGATGCCCTAACCCTAATTTCCTCAATTAATAATGTCCGTTTTCCCCGATTTAACTTAATTATGGGGGGGGGGAATTGAAATGATGGTTCCTGTTTTAATAAAATGTATGCTATCACCTTATAACTGTGCAAAGTAACTTCATTAAATTTAGTACATAAATCTGTAAAATAAGTAAAAATCTGGTTTCCCCTTGATTGCATTTTCTTTCAAAATTAATGTTGCGATCTGGTTTAATGAGAATCACTATCGTAGACTCCAATTTACACCACATGGACCCTTAAATTATTTTTTCACTGACATAGACCCCTTGCAAGTCGTCATAGACCCCTAGGGGTCCATATAGACTTAGGGGTCCATATATCCACTTTGGAAATCACTGGTCTAGGTGTTACTCATGCCAAGTAACACCTGTCTTGGTCAGAGGATGATAGGGGAAGGTTTCCCTCAGTGATGAGTTGCGATCAGTCTGGATAGCGACTCGAGAAATGTTCTCATTTGGAGATAACCCAGGTGTCGATACAGGCCCTCTAACATTGTGGAAAAAGACCATTATGATCAAGGTGGTCTGATGGTCTGGGCAGGTATCATGGCAGATGGCATACTGACTTTTATGTGTTCGATAGAGGTACTCTGGCATGGATGAGATCTTTTCACCCTTTTCTGTGGAGCACATGGACAAATTTCATCTTTTTGGACGTCAATGCATGCCCGCACAGGGATCAGTTGGTGAACGAATACCTCCAATAGGAGAGCATGCAATGATTGGAGTGGCCTTTGATGTTCCCTGACCTTAATCCCATTGGACATTTATGGGACCTCTTTGGACTCTCAATTGCAGCTTGAAGATCAGCATCAAGGACCCTTGATGAGCAGAAGAGGACCTTGGTGCACTGGTTGATAAGGATCCAGTTAACAGTATGAATGGATTTGAGAGTTGGATAGTTGTTACAGGCGATCATACATTCTATTAGACAACTTTACTCTGACTGACAGGATGTCAGTTAGCTGTTTTGCTGGACAAAAAAAGTGTTTCCTCATTCAGGGAGCATGTTGAGCCAATTTTTTGTTTACCCATGTGTTATTCTTATGTCAAATATTTTAGCCAGATTTAGTTTCATTTGCTTCGCTAAGTTTTTTTTATTGAAAAAAAAACACCACTTGTCTTTTTAATTGTTTTTATCAGTGTATATGAATGGCATATAAAAACAATAAATTTGAAATAATTTTAAACATATTATTTTTGGCTGAAATTAATTTTCAGATAAGTGAAAAATTTTAATAAAAAAACACATTGTTAACAATAAAAATTATGACATATTAAAATAGTCAATCAAAATTTTATGTTTTATATTAATTGCTACAAAAACTGAATGTACCTGCTCTTTACTTTCAACAACATCAAAAAGCCTCTGGATAACGTAATTGCCCACAACATGAGTTACCAGATATTCTAAAGAATTGGCAATATAATCATTCCATAAGCTTAACTGAAGTCCTTCATTTGCACTTGCAAACATTTTCTCAACCATAAAAGAGCAATTTTTATGTAAGAATGCCTTTGGAATACTATAAGAAGAAATAATAAAATATTTGGTATAGCACAAATAATAGAGATTACTTAAACATTTCCTTCAATACACTGATTGAATTGATAATTATTTAAACTATAAAAAGTATTCTCCCAATATTCTCTACAAACATTTGTTAACTCAAGTCATAGGTATAAACAGCATTAACTATTTTCTAAAAAATTATTACAGATATTACAGAAAAGTTCTTTTTTTTTTGCATGCCATCTAAGAGTATTATAGTTACATTTATATCAATGAAGAATACTGCATAACAATGGTCCTTCAGATCTATCTTCAGTTTATATCCTGTCTGTGATTTTAAACCTAATCCATTCTTCCACACAATTAACAACACATTTAATTCTTACAATTAAAATCTTAATACATTCCCCCATGTTCGATAAAAAGATGGTTTCCATAGTTTTCTTTAAATCTGTAGACATTTTAGGAACTTTAGAAAATTATGAGTGAGGTTAAATGATTCTTTAAATATCACAAAACACAAACTAAGTTCTCTCATTGAGCCCAAATTTGCAGTCTGGAAGTCTTTTGATCAAATCCTATAACATATACTTTTAAATAAAATTTCTAAAATCACAGAACAAGAGTAAATTTATTTTAATTTGAAGGAAGTTGAAGTTATTAATTACACAAACTTTCGAAATTAGTGAATCGAACAGCTCTTCCTTTTAAAGAATTTTTATTATAAATGCTATTACAATGCTCATATTTTATCAAGTTTATTTTTCACAGAGAAAAAAGTTGTAGATGTAGTTCTGTAACTGACAAAAATGATGTCTCAATGTAATACTGTCCACTTGTACATTCAAAGTATTTAATAATAGGAAAGTAGCTCTACTTTTATTACTACATTATTCCACTAATTGATTATTCCATATAAGCTAAATTTTTGATTTACCCTTTTCCTTTGCAAAATTGTCACACAATTACTTTAGATATATTCCAAGGAAGATTTTGTATAAAAGATAGACTGTTATTTTATAACCATTAGTGTATTCCTGAAGTATGCATATTGTAGTTTGAGAATTACTATTGAATAAATGTTTAAAATGAAGTGTTATGGCCCACATTTAATTTGAACTATTCTAATTTAACAAACAGTCTGCATAGCTTATTTATTTAGCTGCATTCTATACAAAAAAAATGTATAGAATGCGGACTATGCATATATATATATGCAGTGAGTACCCAGCCTCTTACATGTCAGTTTTGGTAAGCATCCAGGCCAGTACTCCTCAACCCATCTCCTGTATGATTATGTAACTTCACCTTTGTCCCTTTTGCGAATCACATGCACACTCTCTTGCAACCGACACTTATTATAATACACATGCTCTAGTCACAGTTTGAGTACGGAATGATTTATTGACTCATTGCAATTAACTAAAATACGATCAATGGCTACATTATTAATTAATTAAGTCATTCACAAACACACTTGTTAGAAGTATTCTCAATCATCTTCTATATAATTTAATGTTTTCCATAGCACTTGAATGATTTTTCAAAAATTTATGCATTTGATCATTTACAGTGATAATGGCAGTACACAGAGAAGTGCCATTGAAGACTTGCTTTATAAGGGGTTGATGAACATTAAATATGATGTGGCTTAAGGTCCTAAAATTGGCGGGTGTTCAAATTTAGAGAAGGAGTTTTATTCTTCACTGTCATTCAACTGGGGTTCAAAATTACAAGGTATGGCCCCCCCCCCGCCTTTGTGCTGTTAATAAACAATCAACTATAGATACGGTGAGTATATTTTTATATACAGTAAAAATGGGAATAAATCAAGACCTATTTACTCAGTTAAGTGACCATATATTATTATGCTATTATGTGAGACTGTTCCGAACAATTCTGCAAATGAGTTTTTATAAGCATAACTAGTTATTTTATTCTGAAAACTTTGACGGAATAAAAACAGTCAATTGTAAGGGTAAAGTATCACTATTTTAATATCAAACGATCTTCTACAAGCACAAATAGCTTTATCAGATGTTCTAAAGGTATCCAATACAAGTACATAAAAAAAATTCAATGAGTAGAATCGATTTGAGATTGTGAAAACTTATATATAAGAATTTAATAACTCAGTTTAACCATGGCCAATTATTCTAATCTAAATTATTGTGATATTCCCCATTTATCATGGAAATAATGCAAATACTGGTAAGGAAAGGAAGAAAGACAATATTTATTATCTCTCAAGCCTTTTGCATCCTACAGTGAATTTATCTCCAATTTTCTTTTCAAGTTTTCAATCTGTACAGTATTACAGACCTAGATTAGACCATGATCAACTACGGGATATTCTGGCATATTACTTATAGCCTATCTACACTTCAGTCAGAAAGAGATTAATTTGATAGGCGGTCTTACATTTGGATGCGTATAGTAAATTTCAAATAAATTGTATGCACATCCATACAAATTAAACTTCAATGCAAGAGTTGCACAAATTGGTAGATGTGGTGGTACAAGTTCACTATGATAATTGTAAGTACAAATGACTCCTTGATTCGAATTTGAAACCAGTTGTATATCAATTATAAGACTAATATTCTAAAAAGAGATCATACC
>BMAO01012801.1:0-26299 GCA_019973975.1 Trichonephila clavata
CAGGAGTCGTGATTGGCTGCAAATGCGCTGGAGCAATTAGATTAAGAGTAAGATTATGCGGTCGTACAATTAGATTAAGATTATAACAGTCTTTGGCGAAAGAACTAGAAAATAATTTCACGGGGTACAGTTAAGGAGAATTAGAAGAAGCCATTACATATATATATATATAATATATATATATATATATATATATTACAATAAAAGGAAAACAAAACGTAACAACAAAAAGCAGTGTAAATATAACAAACAATTATTCAAGTGAATTTCTTTTAAAATTTTATTAATAAAAATACAAATTATCTTAAATAACACTCTCTTTTCTATTTCTCTTCCACGCATTTTCCAAATTTCTGTGTTTCATAGGAAATACTACCATTTTTAATTATTGCTAATATTAAAATCTTGTTTAATAATAGATTTGTTCTTAGAAAATTGTGTTTACAAATACAAAAATACAAAGAAAATTATTTTATCAAATAAAATTTCATTTCATTTTTCAAAATAAAATTTCAAAATTAATTTTTTTCGTAAAAGTGATTGTGCACTAGATCTTTTGCTAAATTTATTTAAAAATTCCAAGAAAAAGTGGTTATCTACAAAGTATCTCACGAAATTATATTTATATTGTACAAGCATCTCCAATGAATTAAAGGTACATAATTTTTATTTTACATCTATTACAGTATCAAATAGGTCAGTAATTAATTACGTTCCAGAAAACATTTTAAAGACTTTAGATGAAAAACCATTTGTATAAAGTCACACCTCAAAATAATGAATCCTAACTGAGTTGATGAATCCATTAATGATCTTGCGTGGAATTTAAACTAGTATTGAGCTAATCTAAAATGCCTTTGAGACTATTATAATTATGGGTATAGTCGCAAAAGCATTTCGCTTTTGAATAGGTATTAGGCTACTCACTAACCCTGGCCAATCAGTATCGATTATTTAATTGAAGTTTCGGGTAAAATTAGAGAGGAGCGTCCTATCCTTAGTGTTTTCCTCTAAATACTGAGACTACATGTCTATTCATATAATACTGCATTGATCCATAGGAAATGATTCATGCATCTAAATATGTAGCAATGTATGATATTTCTCTATTGTTTTTGTACACCTAACATGTGTTCAAAGTAAATGGAAATCATTACAAGGTATATCAAAAAGACTAGAATAGAACCTATATTAGTTGTATTCCTACATCAATGTGCCTGTGTTGGAGAAAAACAGAGTTTTCCCACTAAAGCTAATTTTATATACGAAAATACTAGATACTCGAAACAAAAATAGTAATGTGTGGCTGCGTTTGATTTTAACAGAAAAAATATTTCTGCATAAAATACAGAATATTCGTGTTGGATAGTATTAATTATGTATTTATAGCTAGATTCAAATTAAAATAGAGTATAATGTCATTGTTTCCTTTCTTACATAAATAAATTCTGTATATCATTATTACACACACGCACCACAGTGTGTGTGTGTGTGTGTGTGTGTGTGTGTGTGTGTGTGTGTGTGTGTGTGTGTGTGTGTGTGTGTGTGTGTGTGTGGTGTGTGTGTGTGTGTGTGTGTGTGTGTGTGTGTGTGTGTGTGTGTGTGTGTGTGTGTGTGTGAGCGCGCAGCAAAAAAGTCAACATTCATAGAAACGTAAGTTTATATATATATATATATATTTCTTTCGAATAATACATTATAATAAATATACATAAGAGAACAAGAAATACTTAATGTTTATGTCTTGATACTTGACATGTATTATCTGCTATTATCTTTCCTATTTCGGGAGAAATATTTTTATGTATTTTATTATATATTATTGTGTGTCAAAATACTGACCGGGCAACGAGTTTGATACCCCTGCTCAAAAGCAAATCCAGTTTCAGACACAGAATTCAAAGAATTTAAACTATGAATTCAATCATTCTCGTGTTCATTAAATGTATCTATAGCTCTACTTGGGCTTAACTGTATTATTTAATAAATTTTATAAGTACTAAAATAAGAAATAGATATATGACAAAAATGGTGAAAGATTTGTTGCTTAGCATGAAAATGAAATTTCCGGACAAAATTCTTCCATTTTAACATTTGACGTCTGGTATTTCTTCATTTAAACATATATGAAATTAACTAAGAATAAAAACATGTAATTGGTAAATAATAAAACAGTTCTTTTACCACAGTAAAATAGACTACAATAAAAAAATTACTTTAAAAGAGTACAATAAAAGACAAAGAGAGACTAAAAGCAAAAACATTTATTATTGAAACGAATAAACAACACAGTTAAACATATTTCGCAAAAATATATTTTGATAATAAAATCAAGATGGATTTACTCTGACGCAATTTTAAAAAAAGCATACTGTAGATTTAAGGGGATTAATATCTGAAACCAGGTTTATCCAAAATTAATTAAACTCGTAGGGAAACTGAGAGGAAACTTTCGAGACGAAAGGGCGAACTGATCCAATGTATTTTTTATGAAGGCAATATGCAGAAAGAAATAATTAGGCACAAAAAATATAATAATGCATGAATTTCAGTTTCTGAAGAGGATTATGAAATTCTTCAATAAATTCAGGGGAAAACAGGTACCAAATAAATGAAAGGGAAAAAAGTTTTCTCTTGATAAATATGTTCTTTTTTTGCTAAAACAACGTTGTAACGCAAAGCTTATTGCCATGTCCTCAAATCATATCTTAAATAGTTTTAAATGATAGAATTTATTTTTCCTCTTTCAGCAAACACTGATTAATTATCACTAATATTCTTTTAGAATTTTTATGAAATTATTTGTGGAATTTTTCTTTAATAATTTTGTAGCGAGTAGTGACAAATCTCTATTGAAACAGAAACAAATACTACCAAATATCAACTAAGAAGTAAATCTTTTTGAAATTAAAAGTACAACAATAATAACCATCCAAAATAAGGATATTTATTAATAGGATATTTATGTTCAATACAATAACTATTAAATTTATATTAGCATTTAAAGTAATATTTCATTTATTACTAACCAATACATTGTTATGAATTTTGGAATTAATAGTAATATTTTTATGAATGGAAATTGAAGTATTCGAATTCCAAAAGAGTATTTTAATAAAGTTAAAATTAAATGTGTGCATCTCTTTTATCATAAATATTACTATGTAGTTTATTATCCAATGTATACAACGATACATTTAGACAATCTGTTTCAAGAGAATTATTATTACTTTTACTCGTTTTAAAGAGTATTTATATATATATATATATATATATATATATATATATATATGAGTTCTATAAAATTGTGATAACGCATAAAGGCAAGGCTCTACATTTGAACTAAAAAGGTTATTAAAAATCGTATTAAGTATAAGTAAAGAATAATATAATGTAAATGCGTATTAAGCGCGTATATAACAATATTTTCAACATAAATATAAAACTAAGTCAACCAACAAGTGAGTAGGAAATTTCTTATTTAATTCATAAAATGTATAATGACAGAAATTATTTTAGCAATTTAAGTTTTCACATTATATATGATAGTTATCAATAAAAATACATTTACTGTTGAAGTATGGATAACATTTTATGCAGTATCTCGGAAGATATTTACCCCTTGACACATTCTTATGATCCCTAAAAATATAAATTTATTTTCTGTCAGAAAGATCATTAAAGAGTTTACTGGTTCATTACCGTTTCCCATGAGGAAATTTCATCTTCATCAAGTTTATAATCTGTGATAAAAGTTAACTTTATAAAGAGGAAGGGGGCTCGGGAACGTTCGTAATGAATATGAATCTGAAAGAATATTAATTACCAATTTACACTTCCATTATTCTGTTCATATGCATTCTACATTTTTAATCTATTTTCCACTGTTAATAAAAATTAAATATTTTGGATAATAAAAAAAGTTAAATAATTAACTTCTTATTTAGAACTGAAAAAGTTAGTTGATGAAAAATTAAATTTTTTGTTCAAAGTAAGATATTCAATACTGAGAAATATTGAAATGATGTATACATAGTATTGAGTAGTTAAATAATATAGTCTAGAATTAGGAAAATAGTTTTTATTTTTTTATACGATTGACTGTAGAACTTATTTTAAAAATACATGAAGCGCGTAAGTCTTAGGTATATTTAATTATATTTATTTAACTGACTCTAGTAAATTTATAAAATTAATCATATGCAAACAGCCCTATTTACTTAAAACTACTTTTTTTGTATTATCTGTACTATTCAAAAAGCAATGAGAAAAGACTGTTTTTAAAAGGATTATTTCATTTTTGAATCATTAAAGCACAAATATGGTGCTAGATTGGTGGGTTCTATGTATGATTCTAACAAAACAATTGGAGCATAACTTCTAATATTCTGTTATAAACTTCTACTTCAATTCGGATGTACTTTATGAGAAATGAATGCAAGTATCCTCGCGTAAATTGCAAATAATGAATAATACTTGTTACGCCCTATTATTATAAATAATTATCCATTAACAATATCATTTACTTTCAACATGAATAATTATCAGGAAAAAAAATCCCGCTCCATTTGCTGCAAAAAAAATTTCATAAAAAAAGATTTTATAAACTGTAAGAATATATTTTTAGGAGAAATTCTTTTAAATTGTTATAAATAATTATCGTTAAGAAAAGCTGTCTTTAACTACCGATTGCCTTTATTTTTAGTTTCTTCATCAAGTAATAAAAACAACTGAATTCGTTCTTCATTGCGAAACATGAGATTAAAAAAATTCACATTTTAATCGCAAATAATTATCATTCTCTCTATAATTGAAGGACATTAAATTAATACCCAACAATTATAGAACAAGGAAAGATGTTCGAAGCTATTATTTGCAATCTCACATCCCAAACAGAAGTACAATTGTTTTCTTTTTTAAGAACAACTGAATTTAATGCATCATATCAAGTAATATAATTATGTGTTGAAATCAGCAAAGTATTTGAGCTTTAAAGTATTTATTTTATTTTGGTTTATTCGTAACACTTTATTATTTGATGAATAATCAGAAATTGTAAAAGCGCAATTGTTTCATGCTGGGGCGCAAACGTTCTGCAACAAACATGAGCACAAAGTTCATCAAAATATTTTTAAGAATCTTATGCTAGTGGGTTACTTTAAAAGCCCTTTTTCGCCCTATGTTTTGTTAAGAATAACTAAGATTTAGAATTTAATGACTGGTCGTCCATTTATCAAATTCTTATACATTTAATGTATATATATATATATATATATATATATATATATATATATATATATATATATATATATATATTGTTGTTATTATTTAAGTGATAGCTTTTCTTAAGGTATTGATCTTTTTCTGCAATTCATATGTGAAAAGATTCAACATGTGAAAAGATTCAATTTTATAGAATTTCATGTAAATTGTAAATTTTTGAGGAATAAATCTTCCAATAAAACATTTATTTACATTTTGTTCATATGAGTTTAAAGTTGTAAAACTATAAAATAATGAATTTATTCATAAAAATTTTCTTTGTTGTGAAATTTGCACTTATAAAAAATTACTTTTCAAAAGAAGTTTGAATGGATTTTTGAGATATATAAAGGTTTATTTAAGATATTTTTAACTTAGCTAAAAATATCTAAACTGTACAAAAAGTAAAAGGATTTGTTGTTTTCATTTCAATAAAAATTGAAAAATCAATTTTTGTACCGATTTGCTTAAATGACCCTCCCGCTCCTAGATTAAAATAAAATGCATTGCATTGCCAATAATTGAATTCAGTAACCATCTCTAGATGTACTTTTATCATTTCAAATGGAATTCTAAATCAAGAAACAGGGATCAAAAACTTTTTTTACAGATAATATTTATCTGTTTTTGTCATTTTTCTATAATACTATTATATTTAAGCTTTTAAATATGAAATACCTTCTTTTCTTAAGTCCGCGTATTCTAAGCTATTATTTAAAAAATAATTTCATTTTTATCTTTTCCTGTTGTTATTTCTTTGCATCTACAAATAAATTTTATACAAATAAATGAAAAATAAAATTGAACGGGATATAAAATTCATATATAATGATAAACTACATCTATGTAGCTTATTTGCATTGCGCATGTATATACTTTAAGATGATTTTTTTTTCTTATATATTTATTTTCAATGTGCTGCAAGAATATTCGTTACTGAACAGGAAAGCATTGTTATTCGGAGGGAATGCTCCTACTGACTGATTAAAACTGAAAAGAATTAAAAATGCAAGATAACCAGACAACAGAATTCAAAAAGAAATATGAAAAATTAAAATAATAGAGTTAAATATAAAAAAATATAAAGAATTGGTGCTACAGTACTCTCAACATTGCTGACTTAGGACAGCTTATATATAAAATAATTTATACAAAAGTGGGTTTGAACATGTTTTGTGGTCAGCCAACCTTTCGCCTTTCTGTTAATAATACTGAGCAAAAACCTATTGAAAATAATGGATAGAAAATATAAATCCATTAAAAGAAAAAGGTAACTTACCTAAAAATTGCATTCAAAAATGCAGAGCCCGCGCTAAATCTGAGTACAATAAACAAGTTATTGCCAGATTCTGGACCCAAATACAAATTCAAAGCATAGCAATGGCTGAAAAGTAGCACTTAGAAAAAGTATGAAAAGAATAGAAATAATAAATTAAGAATTGTAAACATACTACCATTCTCTTCGGGACACTAAGAGAGATTATATAATTTTAAAAAATATAAAAATTAAATTAAATTTAAAAAAAGAAATTTTATCTAAAACTAGAAATTGGGGATATCTATCACTATCTAGGAAGAATAATACACTTATAAAACTTGTTAATAAACTATGGAAATTTAATCTTTACTATTTAGAATTTCTTTATTCAAATATCTATTAATAAAATTAATTGGGTATTTTTGAATTAAACAGAATTTAGTAAAATGTTTATATTTTTCTTATTTTTTCTGATTTATTTGAAACTAGAAATTTATTGCGTTGTGTGTAATTAATAACAATATTTCTGAATATAGAAACATGCACATTACTCTCCCAATGTGATACTTTTATAATATTGAAATTAAAGTCTTCTCGGTTATCATAAATATTAGTAACCATTTTATTATCTATATCAAGAAAATGTGCTTCATAGTTGTTGCTTTTTGTCTGTATTATATTAAGATAATGTAGATAAAAATTGATGTTAGGTTTAAAGTTGTCTTGCTGGCCAAAAATGATTATATCATCTATATAGCGAAAAATTTAATATTCTGAGTTGTCAATGAAACTATTTTCAAAATAATGTAAGTATAAATTGGCAAGACAGTTGCTAGCTGGGCCACCTTGTGGCAAACCTTTAATCTGTAGATAATATTTACCATATATATATATAGAGAGAGAGAGAGATAAATATAATGAATTAATTGAAGAAAACACTATAAAGTTTCTAAAAATTTTATATAAAAAATGTGCTGGGCTGGTCAGTGATGGCTTATCGAGAGTAAAATAATCCGTCTTTAATTAATTTTGTTTAATTGTTCATAACTATTTACAAAATATATGCAGGTCAGTTCCTCATTTCTGGGAAAGGGTTAATCGTCTTCTCAATGCTCCAACTCGTCTTAAAACAATTATTAGTTGTTCGTTGCTAGATTCGGCGTTCGTCATTTTGTACAACATGGCGTCCTACTCTCGAGCGTCTAACCACTATCAGGCTCCCAAAACATCGAGAGCGCTCCTAGGCATGCGCAGGACAGCTGTGGAAGTGGCTTGGAAATAGCACCGGCACCACATATATATACATACATGTATGTGTGTGTGCGCGCGCATGTGCGTGTATGTATATAAAATTAAAATGTGATTCTCGCCTTTATAGCTTATGTTGTTCATGAATTGTGTGAAATTCTCATAGTAAAATATCACATTCATTGGGCCAGATAAACCTTAAATTGTAACTTGTTAAAAAAAACTATCATACAGCCAAAACATGCCTTTTTAAACAACACTTTTTTACCTTAATACCGAAAGCGCAGGATATTAAGCAATAGTAAAAGTTTTAAAAGCAGAGAAATTTAATTTGAAATAAATTTTTTGGCCTAAAATTTGAACTTTCTTTGTCGTGTTCACTTCATTTTTAGATAAACTTTTGACGAAAATTGGGAAATTGAGAAGTGTTTATTGTTTTCAACTCTATAGGTTTTCTCTAATAAAAATTGCATTTATTTAAATGAATCACAGGAATAGTTAGGTACATGAAAAATCTAACAACTTCCTATTATACATTAGAATAAGATGTCATTAATCTAATTCCATGACTATAAGCATTCCTTCAAAATTTAAAAAAGCTACACTCTGCGCTCAGGTGTTGGCATTGCGTCATTTAACCGAGGTACTAAATTACGAGGCTCGTCGCCAATAGCCCTCGTGTTGCTTTATAGTGCGACGCTAATAAAACCTCACTTATAAAATTACAAAATTGTGGCAAAAAAATAACAGTGCACACACACATATACTATCACTGGAAATAAAACAACACAACTCTTTCAGTAGAAGTCATAAAGAAGGTGACTCACTTTGATTCTACGATAAAGCACTTAGTTTTCAAGATGTTGCGGTAAACCCGATATAGTCCTCCATCTGCGAAAAGCAGATGATGAAAGAAAACTATTAGAAATAAAAGGGATAATAACGATCATTTTTTTCTCTATATAATGTTCCCTTATCAAATCAATTTTTAAGTTAGGGGAGAAATTTAACGCTTGGTTCGTTTTATGAAGCACGCGGAAGGATAAGATTATTCGTTTTTTTTTTATTATTATTATTACTTTAGTCCTTCGTTCTTTTTTTTGCTGTCTCAAAATCGTTTAAAAATAATAAGAGGAAAAAGGAAAATGAATCGTCCATCATATTTGGCAGGAGCAATATTCTCCCCAGAATAACTGCTTAAAGGAAGGAAAAGGACCTAGAATAGTTCTAGTACATACGCAAAATTATAAACCTTTAGAATATCAATATGTCATCATTTTCTTAATCTGGATCAATCAAACTATTGGGAATCTTCGTAAGAGAAATGTCTTTCGCAGCTGTTATCTTAACATGTATGCTTACTTATTGCTCAGTTATTATGAAGAATAGCAATTAAGTCAAAGGGCTTGATCTTGTCTTTTGTCATAAAAATAAATAGGAAAAATAATAAATAAAGAGTAAGGCACCAGGAGTTAAATATTTATGTGTATAATTGAATATTGTTATCCTTCATTTGAAGAAAGATTTATTTCCAATAAAAATTCCAGAAAAAGTTTCTAGATGTCATGATATGCCACTCGTCTTGGTAAGACTTGACATTTTATTTTGAAAGAAACATAATAGGTATCCTCACTTTACATCACTTAAGAACCACCGTGTAGAGGGGGCCGAAGTACGTTAAATCAGCCAAGGCTAAATGTCCTCCCGTTGGTGTGGTGTAGTTGTAAAGAGAAGGGGTGATAGCTCAGGGGATGTTGTCGTTACCCCACCGTGGCTCACAATTCCGAGGTTTCATTGCAAATAATATAAATCATGCTTGTCTAAAGTGCGGTCCAAACGCAAATTATGAAAATGTTTAAATTTACATATTATTAAAAAATGAATGCTTGAAATATTTTCATATATATTCAATACGTTGTCATTTATTTTGAAATAAAAATTTAAATGATTTAAAATTTGAATGATTTAAATTTGAGGTTTTAAGGAAAAAAATCAATTTATTAATATAATATGTTCCAAACAGTAACAGCTTTTGAAAGAAAGCTGAAATTTTGGCACAATCAAATAAAAATAAAAATTTTGAAGCATTTCAGTACTTTAGCTTCACATAATCCTGTGATTTTCACAAAATATGCAAAAAATGCTGCATTAATTTTTAATTTAATTCAAAAGTTTGAAAGTTGATTTCAAGATTTTTGAAGAAATGAAGAGTGTATATTTCAACATCTTGTCTATCCTATTTCCTCTAGAATTAAATACATTACCTTCAAATCTTCAAATGGAATACATTGAACTTCAAAGTGACATTCAACAGAAAGAAAAGTTTGGGAATGTTTCTTTGCTGGAGTTTTATAAAGATTATCTACACCGCAATAAATATCCTAATTTTCACAATTATGCTTTATTAATGTCTTCAGCTTTTGGCAGTACATATATTTTTGAACAAATATTTTCAAGAATGAAGCATTCAAAAAACTAAAATAGGACAAATATCACTGACTAACATCTTGAAAATACATATAGAACTACAGCCTCGTCTATTGAACCTGATATCAATTTACTTATTCAACAAAAGTAAATTCATCTATCCTATTAATTTAAATTTTTCCCCTATTTATGAAATCCGAACTAACTTTTACAAAGATAAATTAAATATGTACCTTACATGTCTAATTCAAATTTTAAGAAAATTATACTAAAACGAGAAGTTAATTTATTTTATTAAAACTACAGGATTTCATTTTTATTTCAAGTTGTTAAAAAAGTATTGTATGAGTGGCCTAGTATTTATTTTTGCAATGTGCCCCTCAAACGGTCATAGTTTAGACCCATATGGTATAGATGATTTGTATTTCCTTTTAATGATAGATATGATTAAGTCTGCCTTCTTTTATTGTCATATAACAGGATTTAAATTCAAAATACATATCCAGCAGGGGAAAAATTCCTTAGAATACATTTAAGCTGTAATTCACCTTCTACCTTTAGAAACACTCAGGAACTAAAACAGAAATTTAGTAGGACAGACTACAATGAAGATTCAAAATCTGTCTCATTTTTAATATAAATTCACGAAACATACAATTAAAAAGATATTTGTACTTGAACTTTTTGCTTCAAATTCCTTATTTTATTATTAATCTATTTTTTGTTTCAGTCTTTTAGAGCTCTATGTTACAGATTTTATCATTAATGTGAATTTCACAATTTTGCGAGTATACCATACCTAATTGTAATAATGGGGTGTATTTTTTTGTTCTGCATTCTTATACATAAATACGTTTTTTCTTTAAAATCTGTCTAAAACATTCGGAGATAATCAACACACAGTGAAAATTGTCTTAACTTACTGACATAAATATACGCTTAAAGTTAAATCTAAAGAGTAAGCAAGCAGAAAGTAATCGGGAAAAAATTTAATTTCCATAAATTTCTTATCATTTTATACTTTGTATGATTTTATTTCTATTCGTTGAAATAATTCTTTTAAAGAAACTCTATGTACTACTCTTTCTCTGAATATATCTTTTTATTGCCAAATATATTTTGTCTAAGTGATCGATAATAAAAACTGCTTTAGCACGTCCAAAAAGATATTTTAATACTTTAAAGAAAGTTCTTAGTGAGTTATAATAAACTTAATACATTTCAAAACAACCAAATTTCATCTAAGCTAAAATTTTAAAGAAGTGATGTTTAATGTGCACAGCAAATTATCAGAAAGTATTTACTTGCAATTTTAATTTCAGAATCACTATAACTTTTTCAATTTTGTGTGATTTTTACTTGAAAAGTTTTCCTTCTTCAAATTTTCCTAATTGACTTCTTTTGATAAAGCACGAAAAATAATAACTTTAAGTTGTAAGTGTATTTAATTACTTACACCTAAAATGTCAACAACGCTTCAAACAGCAGATGCAAACTATTTTTTATTGTCCTTTTACTTCTCTCAGACTCCGAGGAAAATGTAATCATTTTGACGGAATAACTAAATCGCTTTGATATACCTAAGAACTCGTTTTTAATCCTTACTTCTGAGCCAGAGTACCTTCGATATATCGATTTAATAGTTACGCACTCCAAGGAAAGAATGGTTGTATAATTCAGTCTCTATTCCAAAGCGTTTTCCAATAACTACCGTAATCACAAACCTGTTAAGATTTAAGTCTGCATTTGAGGACTGCAAAAGTGAAAATGTGAAAAGTTTGAAATTTAATCAAAATATTTGCATTTAAAAACTTTAAAAAAGAGCTTTCAAGAAAGAAGACTCTTTTGTTTGTGAATGTTAAATGTGTTTTATATAAATAGCGAAGTTGAACATCTAAGAGAAATTATAACGTTCTTATATTTGCTACAGATCTTACATTATGAAAAAAAGAACTTGATTTTTATGCGTTCTGTTCTTCACAATTGTAAAAGATACGGTTTTTCATTTAATCAATGAAAGCCTTGCTCCCTCCAAAAACCTGCTGATTGCCTCATTGTGGTGGGAGGATGTTCTTGGGTGGAATGGGCGAAGAACGTTGGGAGTTCGCTCCTGGCAGGGACGCATCCTAGACGTGAAGGTCATTCCATTAAAATCAACAGGCTTTGGAGCAAAGATAGACACCTTTTTTTTTTGGTGCTCCAATACTTGGATCTAAGGTATCAAGATCACCAGGCTTCTCCAGGAATGTCGAGCGCATAATGCAATGCATGGATCTCACATGTTAAGATATCTACACAGACCTCTTTCTTGTGCTCAATTATTGGAGAATCAAAAATTTAATTAATCATGTCTGACTTCGTCAGGGCCGCGGTGGCCAAGTGGTCTAGGCATCGGATCATGGCTAGAATGTCATGAGTTCGATTCCAGTACCACTAAAGATCCGCCGTGTAGGGGGGCGATGCACGTTAAATCTGTCGAAAGCTCAAACGTCCTCCCGTTGGTGTGGTGTGGTAGTTAGGAGAGGGGGTGCCAGCTCAGGTGTCGTCCGCGTCACTTGACCATGGTTCAAAATTACGCGGACCGTCGCCAAAAGCCCTCGTGTTGCTAATCAGTGCGACGTTAATACTCACTCACTGACTTCGTCAGACCCTAGAAAACAGCAACAACAAGACTTGCTTGTTTTTCATTTATTGTGTAGTCAAAGTGTATCACAATAAGATAGCGACAAAATTATTAAGGGAAAAAAAATTTTATGCTTTTTATTTTTAAAAAAATTATTATTTCCCTTTCTTACACCTTTAATAAATTAAATAAATACTTTAGAAAGGTCTCCCATCTGGTATAGAGGTTATCGACGCTGACTGCTGTGCCGTAGGGCCCGGGCTCGAATCCTGGAGAAGGCATGGATGTTTGTAAATGTATTGTGCCTTCGTGACATGGGAGTACTCTATATAGCCTTCGAGCCGCATGTCCTCTCTTGAGGTTGGTGGAAGAGGAAGAGAAGTGGGAGGCCCCTGACCACTCCCAGGGTGTTCTCCCTCAAAATTGGGGTGGAACAGAGCCAAATCGTACAGTCCCCTGCATGGTACTCAAAGCTACGGCTAACGTCAGGCGAACAATCTAGCCCGATGCCATGATGAATTTCATGGGGCTCAATCTGACTACGTCAGACAGGTGGCATTAGTAACAACAACATTTTAGAAAACTGTAACTGTACGCGTGCCTACCTACCTTCAGGACCGGCGAAAGGAGAAAGAAACGTTTTACCAGGCCCGCACGTTCCCAGAGTATACGCACGCATGGGACCGAGCGAATTTCATTGCTAAGCCTAATTTCATTCAAAAATTTATATAAAATCTTTAATGCAACGAAATACGTTAAAATTTACAATTTACTATCATTGGTGATATCTGTATATACGGTAAAAAAAATTTCGCTATATTTTAAAAAAATTGAGAATTAAAAAAGTGATTTTATATTACAATAAAAAGTACTGTTTTTTCGCCATGATGATTAAAATAAAATAGGCGTAAGACTTACAAATACTGCATGGCAAATATCAAACAATAAACTTACTCTCACATAAAATTGTTTAGGCTTGAAATGATACAAATCTTTTAAATAACACACACCTAGTATATCTTATTTTTATTTTTAAATAAACCTTATAGCTTTCTCAGTATCACATTAGTACTTTGTTTTCTGTTCTTATGGTTATTACAACACTGGTTGCGATAACAACGAAAAAGAATCGTTTGTTCTTATTGAATTAAAAATGAACCATTAAGAACAAACGATTCTTTTTCTTTATAAATGAGTCATCGCGTTTGTTCTATAAATATCCGCTTTTTAAACGTTTTTGAGAATAAAAATTATTGTTGTAATACTAAACAAAATAAAAATAAACAAAAATAAAATAAGGACTGAAACTATTATTATCAATGTCTGAGATGCCCTATATATATATATATATAAACTAATAAGCTTTCAAATTAGTCAAAATATAAACAGAAATATAGAGCGCAATAAATCATAAACCTTTAAATGCCCCTTATTTTTGAAAGAGTTAAACGTATGCAGTTGTTTATATTCATAAATATTCCTGATCTATAATTATAAAAAAAAACTCGAAGCCGAAAGCACATATTGAAGTTCAAAGTTCTGCGAAACATTATTTGAAACAGAAAAACGGGCTTTAAACTCTAATTAGTGCCTGTAAAAAGTAATATAAAAACATTCTAAACTCAAATCACACCGATGTAATCAGTAATCATGGGCCTCTGAGCAGGGAAAGCGCAATCACATATATGATACCGTGGGCCCTGGAGGAAGAAACGCGTGATCATATATGTGTCATAGTGGTCCTGAACTGGTTAAAGCAATTAAAATCCCAAAGAACTGCATTACTTATATATAGAAATATTTTTAAACCGATGTGACATTTCTATTTATCCAATCTGTGTAGAAAGACTGACATAACATTATGTGAGTGACCTAAGTTTTTTTTAAATCCCATAATAAAATAAGGTTTTATAAAGAAAACCGGTTATATATAAAAATGTTTACCATTTTAATTAAAAAAGCGCATAAAATTAAATACTAAATGTTTCCTTTAAATTTTGAGGAAAAAAAGTTTCAAGATTAATTTTTTAAACCAAACTGAACAATTTATGAAAAATAAACAATGAGATTGAAATTAATAATCGATAACTATAACTGGATTAAATAAAGTTTGTTAATATTGCAATAGCTTCTAAAACAGATATCTTCGAATTGAACTGTTATAAATAAAACTAGTATAAAAAGTCACACCTTTTAATTTAGAAATTAAATAAAATATATCTACAATGTAGAAATTAAATAAAATATAGCCACAATGTAGTGTACAATGCGATAAAACTAAGAAATTATGATATTCTAGGATATTAAAGACAACAGTGAACCACAATATTTTATGAGGCTCAGAATAAAAGGTCAAATTTAATTAATTGAATAATTTTTTTTCAATTGATCACGAAACTGTTCATTGATTACACATAGTAGCCTCATATAATTCATGTAAAATTATAAATAATTTGATTCTGGTTCAATTTTTTCTGGAATTTTCGATTATGTAGAAATTGCTATAACATATCAAGAGGTTGAAACAAATTTTTGTAACGAATTAGAAAAATGTGTACTACCGTTCTAACAAAAATTTCAAAATTTAAGTTCATTATTGATGAAAAACAGAACTTGAAAAGTTATCAAGTATAAATTGTCTCTTAGAAGCTAACGCTATGAAGTCTCATTATTTAAGAAAAAAAATTTCCTTTTATATTTAAAACCTCCCTTCCAAAATAATTCTTATATTAGATATTCTTACCATATTAATCTTATATTAAACATAGTATTTTGCTCATAATACTTGTTTCACAGCCTTGCTAATGTATATAATAAAACTTTATTTGGGTATCTTTATGACGTAAATAATAACTAAATAGTTCTAACCCTATTATTTTTGTGTGAAGTGTCGTAGTCTCACTACCCTATGATTATTAACTCCCCTTTGCACATTATCTAAATTCGGGTATGTTGGATTCATAATTAACAACTACTAAATTATAAATCAATATCATTTATTAATCTTTCTTAATAGATAAACACACAAATGTTAATCAAACCTTAAGAACAACAAATTACAGTGGAGTGAGATAAGAATTCATTATTGAACGACGGAACACTAACTGAGACTACGGAGAATAACGCATACAATCAAACTACAACATTTAAATCTAATTTATGAAAATCACAGACTGATATCTTTTTAAGGCAGGATTCTAATATAAATTAAAATATAATTCATTCTGCCATATCTTTTTCATATTCTAACATTCACTATTAATATTTCATACTTTTTCAATTTTCTTTTTTTTTTTTTTTTTTTTTTTTTTTTTTTTTTTTTTTTTTTTTTTTTTTTTTTTTTTTTAAATTATCTACTTTTTTTTTTTTTTTTTTTTTTTTTTATTTTTCAATTGCAATACTTCCTCAAATTGCCTATTGTTTGCGTTAGCATGATGATTTACCAATATTGCACTCTAAAATGTATGAAAAAATTCTCATTACAAATTATCAGTTGAAATAATTTGCCTCATTTCTTTCAGGATTACTGTCACTACATTATTAAAGCACAAAACTGGAATACTTTACGTTAATTTTCTTCAGATTTAAGTCACGATAACAGATATTATAAAACGTTAAACTCTTTTATTCAAAAAATGTATTTCAATTCGTTTTTTAATGAATAAAAACTCCTGTGCATAGATATATATATATACCGTATTTATTCGAATATAACCGTCAATATTTTTCCAGAGTTAATGCTTCTGGAAATTGGGCGCGGCTTAGAATCGAGGGCAAAACATTTGTTCGAGGGAGAAAATTGAGTTTCCACCTTTTTCAAAGAGAAAAATGTAGTTGTTCATTCTGGCCTCTTTCATCGATGACTTATCTCATTCCGCCGTTTATCTCCATTATTCAATCTATCCTGAACATCATTGTCTTCTCGTATTGAGAAAAAAATTGTGTACACTTTCTTTAAAGCACCTAAACATCAAGATATCCGTAATAGTACAAGCCGAGTTCGCAATGACGCAAGTATGAAAAGGAAGGTAATTTTATATGCAGGAAAAAACGGAAGTAGAGCAGTGGCCGCCGAAAATATTTGACATGGATGAAACAAACGTACGTCGATGGCGTAAACCAAATGATATAATTTTTGCTTGTAAATGTTCACAAAGCTGGATGGGTGGTGTGGTTGGTTTTTCGCTGGCCTTCTGCACCTAAGGTTGCGGGTTTTAAGTCGGCATAAGTCGTTGGATTTTCATGATGCAGAAAATCGACAGCGGTCATGTCGTATCATTATACGGCATGTAAAAGATCCCTAGAGTATATGTTTGGCTTGGGTGGTCTCAGCAAAATTAAATCCTAGTACAGGTTCGCATCGTCAAAGCTCAGGTCTAGGAACCTCTAGGGAGGAAACTTGGTGTTAAAATTACCTGCGGCGATTGGTATCCACCAAAATGGTGCAGCACTAAAAAGAGGTACTAGCTTCTGGTTAATGTATTAGGTCTGCAATAGTAAAACACCAACCGCAACCCATTAGAAATATTTAAAAAAATTTAAACGGTCTTTATAGTAATCCTTTTGTATTCTTTTATAATCATTCTTTTGAAAAAAAAATGTTGCATAACAAATGCATTGGATGGCACTTCAGCTGTGACAAAGGGAGTGACGAATTCTTTTCGAAATCTGATACTGTTGAGTAGAGTAATTATAGGTTCATATAAGAGTATTTAAAAGTTTTAACACTGGTAAAATAAGTTGATTATTAACTTATTATTTATCCTTAATTTTTTTTTAAATGTCTTAGGTATCGGATATTGATGAAACTTTTACACATATTTTTATTTTTTCTCAAAAACGTGCAGAGAATCAGGGGTGCGGCTTAGAATCGATGACAACATTTTGTCTCAAAAACGTATAGAAAATTTGGGACGTGGCTTAGAATCGAGTAAATATGGTATATATTTAATAAATCCTACTTTAGAGACAAATGCCTTTAATAATCTCAAACATCACTAAGATTTTCGAAACTTAAAAAGAGAGAGATGCCTTTGAGAATTAAAAACATTGCGGATTCAGGACAGTTTTTAAGCTTACATAAAAGTGGGATGCAGGCGGTTGTGTGGCTCCCAACCAAACAATACTGAACGAAACTATTCGAAAATAAAATGAACAGAATTTCTAAATCCATTATACATATAAAAGATAGAAAGTCTAAAGATACATTCGAAAATGTATAGATGATCTATGAATCAGAATAATAAACAAGTAACTGCCAGATTCAATGATCCAAATATATATTCAAAACTTGAGAAGTAAAGGCTGAATAGTGACATTAACAATAAGAGTTAAGTTATTTTTACTAAAAAATTATAAAATAAATTTATGAAGCAAAACCTAAAATTATTAAGAATATTTTATAATTCTCTATGCTAAAATAATTATGGTGGGGGAGAGAAGTTTAATGGTATATATAATTTTTACGAGCTATAGTATTTCCACCTATTATTTGAAGAAGTTTGTAATAAAAAGTAGAAAATTCTTGGGAAATAATATTTACATTTACCAATAAAAGCATCCAAATAATCTAAAAAAATAACTCTTTAATCTATACAATGAATTCAGAATTATTTTGTACAAATATATGTTTATAAAACTGAATTTTTTATTATATGTATAAATTAAATAGTAATCACACACACAAAAATTCATTGAGTATTCAATAAATTGTATGAAATGATACTGATGAGTTTCACTATCCTGGCGCTGATGTTTACGAAAAGAATTTAAAATTATCGACAAAAACAATGAATAGATGTATCATATTGTTAAAATAACAAATATCCTTGTCAAATTAATTTTTTGTATGATTAAATTTCATTTTGTGGTATTTGCACATAAGGCTTATATTGCACCATTTGCTTTTGTTTATATGTTAATCAATGGAAACACTAAAAACGACTCAGTGCTCTTTGAATCGAAGTTTTACTCGGAACAATAACATATTTGTAAAGTCTTAAATCAAAATAAGACTCTTAAGGTACGAGTATATGCTATGAGACCGTCATATATATATATGCTATAAATATGTCGGTAATCATATGAAATTTGACAGGCTCACTTTTCTGTTCTAAGCATCCATTCCTGAATACATTTTTGAAGTGAGAAACTGGCCAATTTTTTTCCATCTCATACGAAGAAGAATCACCCTTTATTCAAATAAAGAGAATTGCTATTCTTATATTTCTTTTTTTTACCAATTTTTGTCATATCTTTTGAAGAAAAACAGTGGAATACACTCCTTATTGACGAAACGAGATGTCACACCTAATATAAAAAAGAATTTTGCATGGAATTGAGAAACTTACTGCGCCAGATACAGATCTTCACCAGGTAAATGTATAGTATAGAATTCGATGCAGGAATATATTTTCGAAAGGTATTAAAAATGCATATGTGAGTCAGGCATGCATCGAATACTCTTTCCAAAGACTCTGCAGCGCATCACTGCAAATGTGATTAAATTTATTCTTGAGCTTTCCTCGATCTGGATGAGTAGATAACAAAACTATCTTATTTTTTAATTGATTATCTTATTTATTGTGCTTATTTCATTGCAACATTTTTGATTTGAGTATGTTTTGCAGGTAGAATACACCCTTTGAATTTAAAGTAAGATTTAGTTTTCTTTATTTGCGAATTTAAAGTTAAATACTAAATATTTTTCCCTTTTCATAAGACGAAAATACACACGCTTAATGTGTAAACTGAATTTTAAAAAAATGATTATGAGACTTCATACCCTTTTCTTCAACTTAGTAATATTCCTGTTCTACAGAAAAAGGAATATACACTGCCATTTTTAAAGCTTACTGCTATTTTAAAAATTGTAATCTGCCTTCAAGTACTTTGATATGAACATATGAAATCGAGAGAGAAAGGTCTCATTCTGGTTTCAAGAAAGACGATTGTGAATCCACCGTTTCCAGATGAATAATGTTATTTACAGTCATTAAAAAATATATTTGTTTAATAACTTCTAGAAATGTCACAACAGCGAGATGAAATTAATTTCAATATAAATCGCTTGAAGGGAAACAAATTATGACAGGAATGTTGGTTAATTACTTAATTAATATAGTTAATGAACATCCCGAAACGATCTTTTCAATAAGGATGAAAGTGATTTGAAGGATTGATTTTTTCAAGATACAAGCCTAAGTTTCGAATCTCATAAATTTTTCCAAAACCAAGTCTTCTAATGTTATATGAATTTTCCAAACATTTGACGATATAAGAGCTACTGCTCAACACTTTTCAATAATGCTTGCAATGATTGAGAAATAATTATTTTGCAATAATGATATATATATAACTGTTACATTAAAAACGAGAACTAGTAAATACAGTCATAAAAAGAAAGAGAAAATTGTTGCATGTAAACATTTATAGAAATTAGGATTTGTCATTTTACGAAACACCTGAGTCACAAATAACAATCTAATCTGTTTCAATCGAAGAGATTGTGTGATTTATAGCAATGTTACATTTACAATAGTTATCAAAAATTCTTGTTTTTTTCTGCAAAATTCACAGTACTTTGAAAATAAAAAAGTTTTTTTTTCCGTTTCTTTCGAAAGAAATTAACCTTAAGTACATCAAATAATCGCATTTAAACATTTAAGCAAATATGAATTTCACAAAAAGTTCCCTGAAAAAGATAATAACAAGAAATCCATTAAATATTTTCTAAATGAAACGTTTATGTTTTTTTATAAATTTTTGTTTCCTTTACAAAATGTTCATCTTCAATCTCCCTTTTACACAATTTCTGCTTTTTCCCCTAAAAAATACTAGTCAGTTTCTTAAAAAAATGTGAAGCACGTGAATTTATTAAGTGATATTTTTTTTCATAGCATGAGAGGAAAAAGACTTTCACGTTCTGTTTTTTTAAAAGCAACATTTTTGATGTGTCAAAAAGATTAGCACTCCATTTGTCACAGAGATAACTCCGATAATAAAATCATTTTTAATAAACTTTAAAGGAATTTTTATTTTCTATCTTTTTTTTTCCATATTTGTAGTTGTTTGTCTAATATTCTTCAAAACTTTAATTGCTTATTTTTTACTCAAAGCAAAAATTTTCTGCTTTAATAAAATGGCTCAAAATTTCATAGGAAAGTAATCCATTGGACAATTAAAAGGAAAAGAAAGAATAATTTTCTCATCGTTAAATTAAATTTCTAAAATTCAGATAGTTAAATATAACTTTAGAGTTGAAAGTTGATACATATACATATAAATTAAAATTTGCTTTTAAAGCATAATTTTCGGATGCTTGCAGTTGCACTTATTTCATTTAATTATTTAATTCTTACAGACAAAAAATTTAAAAAATTTAATGTTCTGTCTGGGTGTACATGTTCATTTAATATTTTAAGCATAAAATTTTATTCAGTATACAAGCATTCAGAAGGGGGAGGGGGGAGTGAAAATAAATTTTCATTCATTCTATTAAAACGAATCGGCATTTTCTGCAAATAATTACTTTTTAATTCTATAAAGGATAAGTTTCTAAGGCATAACACACATTGAGTTTCAGATTGTCACATACGTAACACTTGTCAATACTTCTATCTGCATTTTTTACACCTTGCCCATTTTGAATCCATGTTTATCATGCTATTGAGTTAAAACTGCAAAAACATATACAGCCAGTTATAATTTTTATGTCCAATCTCTTTAACGAAAGGCCTATTTCACACAATTAGTAAAATGTCAATTGATTGAAACAAAAAAATTTACATCGATGCTTCAATTTAATTTACATAATGGGTTCACGAAATATGAGACTTTTCAATGGAACATTTTTGTTACCTTTTTTTTTTTGCCCTTTTGTTTTATAGCTAGCCATAATTGGTTCTCTTCCTTGGCATCTTAACAATACGACGGTATGTTTAGGAAACTCTATTTCTTTTAGTTACCATCTAATCCCTTTAGTAATCCCCTTACTTTCATAGAACCTTGGACTTAAATTTCAAAATGAAAACACCTGGTCGCTATTGCTACATACTTTTTCAACATTTCCCTGTACGGCACGATCTCCATTCTCAGCCCAATAACGCACTTTTAGACTTTTATGGATCGATGGCTGGATCTTGTTGATCTTACTCACCCATTGGAACATGCATGGCTAGCAATATTGCAAGAACTCATTAACTAACACTAAGAATTAGTGTACAGCCGTTCGATTGCTGGCATGAGAGCCAGAGGTGGCCAAAAGCATTATTAATCTTTTTCTCCCCTCAAGTTTCATTTTCTGAATAAAAAAATTAAATTCTTATGATACTGTTAATTCGTTATCAATACATATCTATATATGCGAAGAAAAAAGTGACTCACCCACTCATCACAAAATCAGTCATGAAATTTGGTAAACACGTTCCTTTTGTTAAGTATAGTTATACTAAAAACGGGTTTAGTGGAATTCGACTCCGAAGAAGGGGGGGGGGGGGTAAAAAGGGTGTTTTATATAAGAGGCTTACAGTTTTAAACTATTAGATCAACAGACTTGAAAATTGCCAATATGTCTATTTGAACATGGATCCAATAAAAGAACTGGTTTTGCTAAAATCGACTTCAAAGGAGGGTACCAGGGTGTTGATGATAAAAGTTTTATTTTAGAGCTAAATGTGTATATGTATAATTTGGCAAATATACACTAATGTCCATAAATTAAGGAAAATGAAGTTCAGGCAAAGAAAGAGACAGAAGCAAAACAAATTTCACTTATTTGTAAAGTCTATTTATTAAACAAAAGGTAAAGAGCAAAAAAGATGCTATATGTTTGACATAATTAATAAAAATTGCGATTTCTACTCCCTGGAACAAATTTCAAAAAGAACCTTTTACAAAAAACAGTATATCATGGTTAGTATGATGGTTAATACGGAGTATGTCTCCCGGACGATGCAATACAGGCCTTACAACGCCTACATATGCTAAATATCAAATTATCAATCTGATCTTGGGAAATATTACACCATTCCTCTCCGAAGTTCCGGTAGACAGGTGGGAGGGGGTTGATGGGCTGCAATTCATTGGCCAAGCATATCCCACACATGCTCTATTGGATTCAAGTCCGGTGAGTATGCTGGACAATCCATACGGGTGATATCCTCCGATTGAAGGCATTCGTCTACAATGTTTGCACGGTGAGGACGGGCGTTGTCATCCATAAACAGAAATTCAGCACCCATGGCGCCCGAAACAAACGTACATGTTGTTCCAGAATGACATCCCGACAGATGTGGCCTGCCATCGTTATACTCTGAACATGCAGGTCAGTTCTGGAACCAAGAATAATTCCTCCCAAACGAGCCATCCAGCACCACCGTAACGGTGTCGTTTAATGGTGTTCTCTTGGTGATGGCGGGTACCTGGCGCTCTCCATATGAAAGTCCGGCGAGAATCAGACTGCAAACTAAACCTGGACTCGTCGGAAAACATCACACAAGACCACTGTTGTGGTGTCCACAATGCATGCTCTCTAGCTTCGCAGCGTTAATCGGCACAGGCGACAAGTGAGTTGTCGGTGCTACGGTAGTGGAGAACTGACGAGATGGTCTGATGTGCTCTTGTGGCAGTAACTGCAAATCCTTATCGGTGTACACTCTGTGGTGTACATTCCACATTCCATCATTGGAATCTGTTGCCAAAGCCTGGAGATGAACTGATTCCACATTCTCTGTACGTCCACAGTATCCAATTCTACCAGGTAAAAAATCATCCAAATGCTTCTTTTGTGCCATAACTATGCGGTTAGGGCACGGAAAGGCTTTTATAGCGCTTGTGAACAATTTTACTTCTTTGCCACCATTCCTTATATACCCCTCTGTTACACTCTCGTCATTGTGACGTACTATCCGCGCCTTCTGGTGGTTTCCTGTAGTTTGCATATTCTTCTTAAAGATGTGTGTGATAATTCTACAGGTGAAATTTTTATTTTAGAGTTCAATTTCTGTGTGATTCTGAATTATCCTTAATTTATGTATATGAGTGTATCTATCTTATTTGTTGCGCAAAGATTCAACAACAACGAGGTCTATGATAATCGTTTGTTTAAGAAACTTAAAATATCGCGCTTTGAGTTGATAGACCCAAAGACTTGAAATTTTACAAGCATGCTACCTCTGACGAGCAGAGATCCGCTAAGAAAGGATTTTATGGAAACTTTTGCTACCTTTAGATAAATTCCAGTTATTATTTTATCAAGAGATTAGGACTGTAAGAATGCTTTTCAATGAAATTCAAACCTTAAATTTAGGATTTAGACATCAGTTATTTAAAAACAATATATAATCATGCATCGTCAGTAAATACCCATTGATTCGGGAAAGTAATAGCTATTACATTATATGTGCCGATTTTCGTCTCATTTGGATAATTCCTTTCTAGTCCATTGCTTTTTATGTCATAGTGTTGGTATACTTCAAAAATATGTAAAGAAATACCTACAAAATTTACGTGAATCTCTGAAACTGTTTAAATTATTACACTTTCTTAATATAAAAATAAGCCTAAGCCAGACGCATCTATTTTTAAACATAATATGAACATACCTGTATTATCTTAACTGTATCTGTGAAGTAGAATTGAAAATTATTCATTCAATGTATTTAAACCTAGATTTATGTTATTCTTCACTTGCTGATTTTAGAGATTGTGAATGTACTGAAATAATTCTGATTTGTCACAGAAACAACATCGTAACATTCTCGGTGAGTATTGTAATTTTGGACACAGAGATCAATAATAAATGTAACTTTGATACAAAAGCCTTCAAATCAATTTTCTACATGCGACTCCTAATCGAATGTAACCAACTGCAGCACAAAATACTTTTGTTAAACTAGCCACTACTACACTCAACAATGTAATTAAATCTGGAAATGGGAGAGCAACTATGAAGATGTTCTTTATCGAATCTAATAGAACTTGGTACAACGGACTCCGAACAGGAGTGGTTAGTAAAATCGAATATTCAGAAACATCGGAGAAATGAAACTATGGATGAAACAGATATTTCCAATATTCCCTGTCCACATATGATCAAGCACCAATATATATTCTCTGATGATGAAGGCACCATGAGAGAACAATGTTCGAAGTCGGAAGCAAATGGAATATCAGTATCATATTTTTGGATGCAATTTCAATTTCAAAAGAGAAATTAAGAATTTGCCTTGTATGTATAGTTCTTAAAGTGTACAAATTCAAAAAATATATATACATTATTATAGACTGGTAAAGAATTTGTAGAATTTATTTCATAATAAATTTTTAAAAAACTTTTTTTTTAATTTATCTAGATATATTGATAAAAATTATAGTTTGAAGAAAACTAAAAAACACGCTTTTATACTGAATCGAACTAAAAAGTAAAAAAAATAATTCTTAATAAAGAATAAAATGGTTAACGAGAAAATGAATGTCATTGGGGTAAAAGCGTAGGGTGCTTTGTACTACATTTTTACACTAATTCAGCTTTTCGGAATAGAAGCTAAAAATTATAACAATTGATACATTTATAGAACACCCCACGCTTTTACCCCAATGACATTCATTTTCTCGTTAATCATTTTATTCTTTATTAAGAATTATTTTTTTACTTTTTAGTTCGATTCAGTATAAAAGCGTGTTTTTTAGTTTTTTTCAAACTATAATTTATTTTTCATTTTTTAGTTCGATTCAGTATAAAAGTGTGTTTTTTAGTTTTTTTCAAACTATAATTTATTTTTCATTTTTTAGTTCGAACTGCAATAAAAGCGTGTTTTTTAGTTTTTTAAACTATCATTTATTCATTGTTGAATTTATCCTTGATATTTGAAGCTGGAATTAGTCTTTCTCTTCAATGGATATTAATTAACGGGTCTGAAGTGTATTTATTCTCTCCGTTTACGAGGCTTCGGATGAGTCCCATATCGTTATATTAGATTCCGTCTCTTTTGAACGGGTCAAACAAATAAAAGTGTGTTAAGAAAAAAAAGTTCGAATTAAAAAAAATTTTAATGTACCATGTTTTTATAACGGACTAAAAATTATAAAATTCCTCCTTTTCGTTTTTGTTGTCTTTTTTCACATTTTCATGCACTGTAATCCACTTCTGAGCTATGGTCCAAATTTCAAGTCTCTAGCTCCTCGGAAAATCACACAGTTTAAAATCAATTACAAAATTCCACCCGGACAGACATTAAAGAAAGCGAGTTAATAAAAACATGGTAATATTAAGTGTCAATCGTTTTTTCACCTTTTAAACGTGTTCCTTTCATGTTAATTCGTATCATCACTTCTAAACGTATTGCTTTATAAAAATAAAAATATTTAGCAGTTAGAACGTAAATTATTTTTTTTTCTCATGCACGAGCCTTTTTTTTATTTTCATTTTCAGAAAAATGTTTATATTATGGTAAGCAATTGCTAACACACACCCATTCTCC
>BMAO01012802.1:0-17782 GCA_019973975.1 Trichonephila clavata
TTTTCGCCATGCATTGCCTGTATTATTCAGAGTTTAGATTATCCTATGTCGATCTGAGGCAAGGAATTGCCATGGAAGGTAGATGCTAGGAAAGAAAACACTAGCTAGTTAACGTCCTCACTAACACTGTGGTCTTCAAAATTATGATTAATCGGGCAACTACTTCGTATTCTTCACTCTGCATGCAGAAGCAAGTTCGCTAGCTTATCAGAGCTAAAATAGAATTAGCGTATTCATGTATTCATATAAAATAAGTGATGAGGAAATCATTGATAAAAGAAAATATACTCTACAATAAATTATTTTTCCAATAAAACAATTATTAAAATTATTTTATCCTCCAAAGTTCTTTACGTTAAATAGATCGCAATACCAGAAGCTGCTTCTATTATTTTATGCATAATGCTGCAAATTAAAATAGAGGAAGCCGAAGTACTTCGAATAATGTCTTTAAAAATAATTCTGCATTTGTTAAAATTAACTTAAGTAAAGGAGATTATTACACTTCATAAAATTTACTTGATCAAAAAGCATATAATTTTTGATTTTATAATTTCTAAATCAAGAAGAGTGCATAAATTTTTAAAACAAGCAAAAGTAGTTCAAGTATCCCACACCTCTGAAGAAGATTTGAGCCAAGTATTCAGGGATTGGGAAAATGCCAAAAAATGATGAAAAGTTAAACTAATTTAATTTTAAATATGAGGCATTACAAAAGGGAACATTCTAACAGTACAAATTTAATATTTCACATAATTATGAAATGTTTCCAACAGTGCAAAAAATCCTTCGTAATCAAATGTGCCAGGATTTTGTGCCACATTTAAAATAATTCTAACTTACTTATTTTGACTAACTTTTGTTTTACTTTATTTAATTCAATCAATACAAACCGAAGGCATATCATGTATAAATCAAGCATAATTCTTTCTTAAAGATTTTATCATTGCTACAATCAAGAAAAAGAAAATGTCTACAAAAAATTAGTCTTGATAATCACTTTTCCTTAAAATTACAAATACAATCAAGTTATGTTTCTCTGTACAATCTTTTACTCAAAAATAAATAAATAAAAAGCTGAATAAAAACTTCTTATTAAAATTTGTAACATATTTTTCTGTATTCAAAAACGTCTACTTCTGATTATTTTTTAGTTGAATAATTTATTTGAATAATTATTATTTGAATGTTCTTTGAATTGAGACTTTCAAAAATTCAATCTTTTGAGCTTACATCAATATTTATATCATTCCCCGATTGTTAATTTTGCCATAAGACATTTAAAGTCTGAGCAAATTAATAAAAATAAAATAAAGAAAGTTTAGTCAAAGTTCTTTACACTAGAATTTATTCCTCGATAAAATCGTTTTCTAAAAGTAATTCGTCTCCCGTCCAAGCCATTTTGATTCTGATGTTAAATAACGAAAGAAAAAATAAAGAAAGAAAAGAAAAGAGTGAACATTTAATTATAAATCGTTTGCAGTACTTAAACAAGATTAAACCCAAAATATACCTCATAGTTTCAAAAAATTTTTTTTTAAATTCCAGTTTTAAGCAATATTTTTCGATTTTAACATAATGTCAGATACAACCAAAATGAAAAAAATGTGTGAGAGTAGAGATTGTAAGTGCATTTTGCCATGACTTACATTTAATGAAATTGAAAATAATCAAAATTCTCAAATGAAACAAATAATCTTTTCTTAAATGTTTTTTTTTTATTTATTCCATATGGTTTTCGTCAAGGCAGTGGCATCAGTCAAAAGAACATAAAACAAATCTTTTCCGCGTTACTTCATAAATACTGAATCTATATTTGTATATCGCACAAAACCAGCATATTTTACTACATTTTTTCCATTTTCGTGTAAAAATTATTTAAGATTGCATTTTTTTCTGTATGAAACTTTTGTAAAGAATTTATTATTAAGCCTTAATTATGTCTTATAATTTATAAAAAAAAAAATATATAGCACTTTTTTCCTAAATTTGTAAATGTTAAAGAAATAAAAAATCATTTTTACTTTAATATTAGTTGTAACCGATTTTTTAAGTGCGACACGTTAGTCGGTTATAAATTAATGTAACTTATCTTTCCTTAATTATTACATTAATTTTATTAGAAGATAAAATCTTGAACTTCCTTTTTGAAATTTTTATTTTATTTTAAAAATACTTATTAATTTTTTTCGATATTTAGATGCTTTGAAAATAATTTCATACAGATTTTTAAAGTACCAATTTTTCCAAATGGCCCGAATGTAGTGACATCTATTGATAAAATTTGTAACTTAAAACTAGGAGCGAATTTCTTGGGTCTCGTTTTATATGAAAATGTTTTATAACTTTAATTTTCTCAAGATTTTAAAATCCTTTTTTAGTACCTTACTCAATCCAAAATTAATAATTAGACAACCTTACAGACTGTTTCAAACGCAAGCAATTTTTGAAAACTATGCAAACACTGAAAAGGAAAATAGATATATATGCTGTATTGTAATAAAAATAATAATAATAATAATATCTTTGCATAAGAAGTGAAATTCTAAGCATAAATGTGGAAAAAAAATTTTAATACTTCACATTGTCAAAATAGTGAATTTATAATTTGTAATATTTTTTGAAGAAAGGAATATCAATTAAAATATAATTATTAAATAGTATATAAATTAAAAAGAATAAAGTCATAAATAATTTATTGATAGTTACGAAATTATTAAAAGAGATACATTTTTCTTCAAAGCTTGTGTATATAATTTAATTTGATCATTTCGATTTTGAACATTACCTTCGGAATGGTATCAACTTATTTTTGGCATTTCGATTTTCTGTTGTGAAAAATAAATAGGATTTTTAATTAAATACCTCAAATTAACCTGTGTTCATAATGATACAGCTTTTTCAAATTTTATTGCCACTTTTGATACTTTTTGCCAATTTTTTCATACTTATATTTGCCATGTAGTACAAATATAGGTGCGAAATGTACCTGCGCGCAAATACTTATTAGCTTTAAATATTTTTGTGTACCTTTTGTTTTTTACACCTGACCAATGCCTATTTAAGTTTATTTCGGGCCCTGGGCGCAGGAGATCTACAGGCCCCCTTGGCACTGGCAGATCGAAATTTATAAACAGAAAATCTGGTTAAGTCCAGCTTATCCGGGCCCTTCCGGGTCCCGTGTCCCTGGGCGCCCGCCCCAAGGATAATGGATAAACCGGCACTGCACCTGATATTCCTTCTCACATTAACATATTTATTTTTTGTGTTGTGCTTCAATTAGGATTCTAATTCCAATTTATTAAAAAAATTTATAGCAATATATTTATTTCTTTTATTTTTATTTATTTTATTTAATTTTATTTAATAACTATTTTTATTTTAATTTTATTTTATTGCTGTTAATTAATAACTAAAATTTAATACCTATAATCAAGATGTCGATTTCACTTTTTGAAATGAGAAATTCCATAATTCACAATCCATTTGCGTTTGTTGTAATAAAAATTTTATCATGGTTTTCGGGGAAAAAATGTCATCTCAGACTAATTAAATTGTTTTAGAAAATACAGTTATTATATAGTCATATACGGCAAATAAATGTTTTGTTCACTTTTGTTATGTGTTTTATTGCATAATAATAAATAATGAACACTTTTCCTCTCATTACCTTTCTTTCCACGATTTAGAATTTTATTTAATTTTATTATTCATTAACTCTTGTCCTTTTCGTTTGTTTTCTATGTTTCATTCGTTTTATTTAAAAAGGAAAGAGTAAAAAGGAAGAAAGAAAATCTTCTACTGATTGCAACCATCTTGACACTTTTGTCTCTATTGTATTATTTATTTCCCAACTTTTTATTTTTGAGAAATGTCGTTCTACTAGTTCTCTACAATACACAAAAGTTGACTCATTTCCGTTCAAAATGAAAAAATATTGAAACTATTTCCATTCTTTCTTCTGTCACACTCAAAGGAAACGAGAAATGATAGTAGCTGAGATTGGATACTTCTTTGAAAAGAGATGTCAGATTGGTGTGCTTAGGCGAAAGTATTTGATTTCTGATTGGAGAAAGATTTAATGCAGATTAATTTTAGTGCTCCCCCCCCCCAATTTATTAAACTCATTTAAAAAATAAATAAAACATATAAAGTAGGATAATCATTTCATTTACGCGGACGTTCAGAATTAAAAGAATTTATATATTTAGTAGAATTTCCAAGAAAGTACTGAACGGAATGTAAAACTAATGCTTTCAAACATTGTTGCAAATTTTTAATGTCAATTACTTAAGCATACATGTCCCTTCTGTTCATTCTGAGCAGTTGTCTTCTGTGTTCCAAGGGGCTCTACGAGTCACAAAAAAAAATCGAAAAGAAAATTATACATGTCTATGCAAAATGGATTCCCGTTCTCTATGAAATTTATATAGCCACAAATATCTAAAACTCATCTCAGTCACTAAAGCTGAAAATTTTACTTATATATTATAACTTTATTTTGTAATACTTTAACTTATTATAATATAACATGTTGCTCTGCTATAAATATTTTTTAAGGTATATTCTTCTACACCTCGGAAGAGTTCCACGGAATCACCTTATAGTCAGTGGTGTAGCTACCCATGGGCTAGGCGGTGTCGTGCACTGGGGCTCTCAAGTTCAGAGGGGCCCTCGGACCCTGATCATCAAGCAAGCCGAACTTACGATAATTTCTCGCACATTTAAGATTTTAATACAAAAAGTTGCAAAACACAACTATAATCTTTACAACTCAGTTGAAATTAATTTCGAACTTATAGGGAATTCTTTCTTTTGTTTTCCTAGCGTTGCGAACTTAATTTATTAATAAGTTTATATTATTTCAATTTTGTTTTCACTTTTCTATAAGCTGTTAAATGAAAGTAAACTTCAAGTTTCATGAAAAATCTTACATTACATCTTAAAAAACCTACTCAGGAAGCAGTTCATTCCTCTGGTTACTTTCAATTTTTTATAACGATATGATTCAAATAAACTAGCTTCCTGTTTCAATATATTTCGCAACGTACTCGTATCTGCAATAAACTGATGTGATTTTGCCCCGCCCCTCCCTTCTCTGCTCTTTTGCAGAGGTGTTTTTATAAAAATAATTATGATAATATGGTATTGTATTTTCTTGTCCATGCATAATTTTTATATTATTTTCTGTCTATCTATGTGAAACTTTTTGTTGTTCTGGTGAGTTTGATCCTCCCGAATAAATAAATTTTATAGCCAGGAAACCCCCAACGATGTTTTGTATCGTAGCATTACGTTTCTCCTTCCTTTTAACGTCAGTAATTACTGGAGCACATACGAAATGTATAGCATAAATTCGAAAAATAAAATTATGGATACAAAAAAAAAAGATAGGGTGGTGCGTTTAAGCGCAAACAATCCCAAGAAAGAGAAGATAGTAAACAAAAATTACCCAAAATTTAAATATTTCTTAGTCAACCTTCTGAATGAGTGAATATGAACGTCACACTGTTCAGCTGCACGAAGGCTTCTGGTGACGGATCTCGTAATTTTGAACCATGGTCAAGTGACAAGGATGACACCTGAACTGGCATCCCCTCTTCTAACTACCACCCCACCCCACAGGATGACGTTTGAGCTCTCGACAGATTTAACGTGCTTCGCTTCTCTACATGGCGGGTCTTTACTGGTACTGGGCTCGAACTCATGACACACCAGCCACGGAGACCTTGACTAGTAGGTTACCGCGGCCATAGTCAACCTTCTACGAGTACTTCTAGCTCAAGTATTTCTGTCAATAGTACTCAGATAATGCGGTCACTATAGTGATGCTGGAAAAGCCAACTGAAGGAAATTCAACAGTAATTGCTGTTAAAGATACCACCGATGATGATGAAACTTTTTACAAACGACTTCGAATCATTCAAGTACGAGGCCAGTAAAACTGCAAGAAAATGGGTTATAGATTCCCATTTTCAAGAAAAAAGGGCAAAAGAAAGTTAAAAAATATTTTGATGTATTAGCTTATGATCGCCGATTTCGAAACAGAAAGAAATATTTAAAAGTACAATTTTCAATAAGGTACTAGAAACAATATTAGCTCAATTAAATACACGTTTGACTGCAGTCTGTTAAATATTCAATTATCTAAGATCAACGTTTTTACTAGATGTAAAGGAAACAACTTTGTTACAAAAGTGTGACGAAAAAATTCTATATATATATATATAAAATAAGTATTTTGATATAATAGGCCCAAACTTTTACCTTCAATTTCTTAATATTTACCACCTAGTTATCTCTCTAAATTAACCCAGGCATGAACTGTGCACCAATTATGTGAGGAAATAATGAGCAAACATGAAGTGCTAGAATGTGACATAACAGAAGTATTTAGACAGCAAAGTTATTATTCTTTATAATTCCTGTTACTTCTGCTTTCACAAAAAAATTATTTAGCAAATTAAAAATTATTTAAGAATTGGTGTGTGTGTGGGTCAAGCTCAGGTCCTCATTTATCGCTAATAGCAATTGAAGACAAAGTAGCATCAAGCCTGCGATTAAATTATTGAAACTTTAGCGAAAACTAAAGCTAGGAAGAGATTTTAGACCAAATTGTTAATTTTGTGACGTAGTCACAAAGGAGAAATCGCCCCTATTCAAGACGCATACCACAGCAGGAGAGCACGTGGCTTTGGCGTCATTGTGCTTTGTTGGACATCTGGACTGTCGGCACCGGTGCAACTTGTAAACACTATGGGCTGGGCATCACTGCATTATTTTTCGTCCATAGGCAGGAATTGTCCGTCTTGAAAGGCTGGCGCCTCGGCAGACGGCGGCGGGTACCATCAAAAGAGGAAAAGGTGACGAGATGGTTCGAGAACCAGATGTCAGCCAAGCCTTTGTCGCCGAAAACTTTTGAGAGGGACCCGAGCCTTTGTTATTCCTGCACCAATGGTGGGCCTGCGAGACCGAGGTGCAGGGTGCAAAACCTTGAGGCCTGCTAATGGGGGTTGATGAGGGGCGTGGAGTGGACCCTCCCCTGGAGTTTAAAATGGTCAACCCAGCGAAAGAGAGGAGGGTCTCCCGAGATCGACTCCTGAAACAGTATCCGACGGACGAACAAAGAAGCGCGAGATGGCCTCCCGAGATCGACTCCTGAGACAGTATCCGGCGGACTAGGAAGGAAGTGCGAGGCGAGTGCCCGCGATAGAGAAATTCGAGGATCTAATTTTCGTTCTCCGTATCCTGAAGACCTGATGCCCGGAGAAGACGCGAGGAGTGGGCACAAATGCAACTGAACTGGCTAAATAGAACTAGTACCTGAAACTGACTTTTTCTCTTCCCAGTGATCTTCTAAACGTTAAAAAGTGAAATAAACCAATTTTTGATCGCAATAAAAAGTAATTTTTAATGTTAGCTTAGCGTCGACATCACGTTACCGAGTCCACGACGCCACAATTTGCTGTAGTTAAGTCTAACCTTCATGTAATAAACCTTTATTCTTCACCTACATCGTTTTATTTCATAATACTTATGTTATTATTTGTAATCTTGTTCGCTATTATTTAATTTTTTTATTACATTTTGTTATATGTTATTTCTCATCTTTCGGTTCCGGCAGTTTCTAAACTCTTCACAGCTGCTCCAGAAGAGGTCTATCGTGGTGTCAAATCGAACCTGGGTGATCTCTAAAGCTCAAAAAGCTGATCCCTAAAGCTTTGTATATTTAAAATATTCATATATTTTTAGTTTTCTACTTGATAAAACCCGTCCGAGTTAGCCTCCCCCTCCCGTTTTTAACACCATGGACTTTGGGTACCTAGCTATGCCTCTGCTTATAGTTTCAAGAGTTCCAAAAATCGATAAAGTTTGAAAATCACTGTTTTAGGGGAAAATGCCTTGTAAGGATACGTGTCTATTTCCGAGCTTCGTTCATTCACACACCTCAGCGCGATTTTCATGTGTGTGTGTGTGAGACTTCTCTGGATTTTTTTCCTGGTTATTTTTTGTAAAATTCGATACCATTCAAAAGCAAGCAATATTTAAATGAGTAACAACTAACATAGAAACAAAAGAATACGGTTGCGAATCGTCAGAAGTGGAAAATCAGTATCGGAAACAGATTGCTAAAGATTTCTTTTAAGGACTCGATTACTTACTTGTACAAAATACCCAGTATAAAGCATAGAACTTAAGGAGACAGTTTAATGGGGTCAAATTTGTAGTGAGAGGAATTAGTTGAGGTCGCTCAAGATTTTACTTCAACACAGTTTAAGAATTACATAAAAATCCTCGAGTAATGCTTACAATTTGGAAGAATAAAATTCAAAAATAGAGAGAAATCTTTGCTCAATGGCAATACAAAATAAAATATTTTGATTGGATATTGTCCCCTTAATTTTCTTCGTATCAGATATGCAAATTTATTAAAATTTGAAATCTATTTTATTCATGAAATATTTTAGTATCTTAATGCGTGAAAAATGATTTTAGTTCGTGATATATTAGTATATTAACCGCGCGTTACAGTTTTTTTTTTTTTTTTTTTTTTGTATTTAATACATATTAATATGTTATACTTCCCATTAAAGTAGATTAAATAAAAATATTTCTTCACATGTGATAGTAAAATTATCTAAAGTTCTTTTATGTTTTTAGAACCTAACTTCCTTTTTTGTTCCTTTTTTTTTTGTTGATGTTTTTTTTTGTTTCATAGAATATGGGCTCAAAAAACATGGCATTTTTTTGGAAAGTAACAGCCGTGTTATTCGGTGGATATTACTACATTTATTCATTACTTATTATAAAAATAAACTGTATTTCAATAAAATAGCTCATCGCGAAATTTAAGCAAAAGTTAAAGGTGTTTTTATTATACTTTTGCTTGGTAATTCGTAATAAATGACAAATATACTTTCCCCACCTTTTTTTGTATTGCTGCAAGCTGTAAAAGAATTTTCAAATAATTATTAAATGTATTTATTTTTTACAAGTCTCTTTTTCCCTTTATAACACAAAATACTTGAAATAATAAGCAAATATATATTCCTATTGCTTTCTGAGACTTTTGATGAGAAAATAAAATTTTCAGTTAATGAAATTTAATGTAATAATGTTTTTAATTTTAATGACTGGGATGAGCTTTCTATGTTTCAAACAAAAGTTCAAAATCGAGTTCTATTGTCGCTAATTGTAAATGTATTTCATGTTATATTAAAATCATTTAAATTTGTAAATATGTCAGCCAATAAGCTAATACCACACACACACATAAATATACTCGGAGTTATACAATCTCCCTAGTCCATTTTGCATGTACAATTATAATTTTCTCATTAATTTTTATTTTGACTCATGAAACCCTTAGGTATAATCCCTCGTGGAACTCTAGGGTTCCGTGGAACACGATTTGAAGACCCCTGCCTTAAAGAAAAGAATATATTTATTGTAATCTGATGAAAAATTATGTTTTTAACATTGAATGTGCTTACTGCGGAATCTAGTAAATGAAATCTTTTAAGAATACGCTTACGCAAGAAATGCTTTGTTATTAAAATAAGATTTCTTAAAATTATATAGATAGATTGAAATAAAATTTGTATATGGAAAAACTTGTATAAAACATGTACCACCACCTTTTCCAATAAGATGAAAGCTGAAGAATTATTTTCAGAGGGGTTCCTTCTCTCATGGGCCCATCATTTTATGCATAAAAGGTTTTTGAAAAAGAAATTTCAATCGAAATCAATTAAAGATACACTGAAGTGCCACTGAATTAGGCATAGCAAGGGCTATACAAATTGTGCAGAGTTGCGCATCATTTGTGCGCAAGTGAGGGCGATATGGTAACTGCATATATAGCGTGTACTGTGGTTGTTCTGAATTAGTTGTTGGAATTGCCAGTATGGGTAAACTGCCTGATTTAGACGCCTTCGATCGCGGACAAATCGTAGGTGCATGATGTAGGTCATTCAATTTCCGATATCATCAGACAGCTAGGATTTTCAAGGTCGACAGTGTCGAGTATACCAAGAATACATAGACGGTGGACAAAAAACTAGCGATCGGGCAAACTGCAAAGGTCAATTAGCCTTGACAGTGCGTGGTGAGAAACGGCTCAGGTGTATTGTAAGTAGCTAGCGAAGCCAAACATTAGCTCAAATTACCAACCAGTTGAATGACGATGCCAGTCGTACAGTCAGTAAACGGACTGTGCAACGCTCACTTCACGGTATGGGTTTCGGGAGCCGTCGACCTACGCGATTACCATTGCTCAATGCTCGCCATCGGGCTGCACGTCTTGCCTGGGCAAGAGAGCACATGGATTGGAGTGTAGAGGACTGGAAACGAGTAGCATGGAGTGATGAGTCTCGATTACGACTACTTAACGCCGACGGGAGGCTCAGAATATGGCGTCAGGCTCATGAAGCCATGGATCCTACATGCCAGGTTGAAACTGTTCAAAGTCATGGTGGCTCAATCATGACCTGGGATGTTTTTTCGTGGCACTGTTTGGGATCTTTGGTCCGTATGCCTAACTCCCTCAATGTAATTCGGTACGTAGAGTTGCTGAGTGATCACCTCCATCCGTTTATGCTGTTCTGTTATCCGCACGGTATTGGAAATTTCCAGCAAGACAACTGTACCTCTCACAAGTCCCGGCTGGCTGCTGGATGGGTGGATAATCATTCCTCTGACTTTTCTGTCATAAATTGACCACCTAGAAACCCTGACTTAAATCCTATTGAGCATCTTTGGGATGATTTGGAACAAAGCGTGAAAGGCCATTACACAGCACCAACAAACCTTACTGAAATATGGTCAGCTTTAGATAATATTCTGCAAATCATTCCCATCAAACGTTTCCAGAAACCTGTTGAATCGATGTCTCGTCGTGTGGCAGCCGTTATCAAGGCCAGAGGAGGCCCAACTCGTTACCAGGTAGGTATTTCTAACTCAATGGCACTTCACAGTGAATCAAAAAATAATTAAATAATACTAAAACTAAACTCAGTAGCAATAGCCCTTGAGGGCCAAGACCTATTGTGCCCATCTTAGTTTGCGTGATCTTGGGCGCTGAGGTGCATGAGCAGATGTTCCGGTCAGGTGGTCAGTCTGACGCGAATAAAATAATAATATTATTAAATCTGATACAAAAATTATATTTTTTAATTATTATTCAATACGCAAAAATAAATATATCAAATTACGGTAACAGGTAATTATATATAGTGAATGTGCAAAATAAATCCCAAATAAAACTTTATTCAGGATATATCAATCTAAAAAGTGTTTATTTTTCAATACGAAAAACGAATTGGAGTATTGTTTATGACGCAAATGCAATTAAATACTACTGCCATGCATGGCGTACATACTATGAAAGCGAATGAAATTCATTAATTAGTTGACACTAAAAATAAAGGTAATATATTGATTTTCTTTCATGAAAGCTCAAGGGCTTTTTCTAGGGGTTAATGTACTCTTAGTAAAGAAATTCTCTTCTTGAGTCATGGTAACTAGAAATAAGGGAAAGGGAGTGCGATTATATATGGAAAAAACAGAATCTTTCTGACGTTTCGGTTCCTGCATCAAATCAGTTTTAGGTTAAAATTTGCTGTTTGTAACACCTTATTTTCCTGGATAAGCTCAGTTTTAGTTACTCAAAGTAATATTTTATTTTCTACTTTAAAAAAATATCTTTTTTTTTTCATAATTTTCACTTTTTCTTCATAGAAGTAAGTTAAATTTTGAATGGCATCTTTGTTTTTGAACTCATGTCAGTGAAAAAGCATCATTAGGGCAGCGTTTCTCAAACTGTGAGACGCTCTCCCTAGGGAGGCACGAGCATATCTAAAAGTCGTAAATAAAACGATTTAAAAAAATTATTCATTTACTGAAGGAATGAAAACAAACTACATTCTGAGATAATAAAAAATATACATTTACAATGAAATGATATATTTATGAATGCATCAGTACTGCGCAATGTGTATGTGATAATTAATTTAACAATACTAAGTTAAGAGGAAGTTTATAATTACTAATGCCCCCATGGTCTTGTACAGAATAATACGCAAAATTTAATACTTATCTTGATAATTTATACAGTTTATAATTTTAGTCGTATTGTAGTTTTAGCGTCAAAGTACGTTATTATTGAATTCAATATATTGTTATTGCATGGGGGGGAGCACCAAGAAAATTATGATTGAAAATTGGGCCGCAAACCTTGAAAGTTTGAGAAACACTGCATTAGGTAATGTGATTGCTTAATACTGCTGAAACATTTAAAAATAATGCAATTAATCATTGTCATGAAAAGGCGTAAAGGTTGCATACAAATTGTCTTAATACGAAATGGAATGACTTTATTAATTGAATAAGGAAGTCATTATTCATCAAGAGACGGAAATAACGTTAACTGATAAATTAAGATTGCAAGTGTAAAAATATGTGTCTACATATTAACCGTATGTATAGTAATCATTGTAATTTATCATTGTAGTAATTGTAATTTAATCATTGTTTTATCATTAATGTATTTAATCTTTTAAATTTCATTCCATCCAATAACTATAAATAGCCCGTATTAAAAGAAGTACCATGCAACAACAAAAAATACCGCGATACTATTTAGTAACAACAAATAATTACTTTAATTTTTTTCAGGAATATTTAAGCGAGTTTCTCTCTCTTTTCCTCCTTTTGCTATTCTTATTTCCCAAAATATATCATAAATACAATGCTCTCAAGCAAACGAAAAGGCGAAGTTTTTGTTTTATTTTTAAATAATTTCCTCGTTTTTTAATGAAAAAACTTTTGTTAAGGCTTAAAGCCTTGCACCCCTTTACCATTGTGGTCGTGGTTATTATTTTTTTCCTTCTATGTTTAGTTTTTCTGAAGCTAGAGAAGTAAGTTTTTCGGTTAATATGGATTATGATTCAAAATTACGAGATCCATCACTTTTAGCCCATTTATAGCCATAGAACGATACTAACAAAAACGACACTCAAATGAAGGCGCCCCATTTTGATTTTTAAACTAAATCCCATAGAAAATCAATGAAAGTTCCCTACACACATTTAGGAATCAGTTTTTCTTATTTAATTAATATAATTTATGATTCTATTTATTTATTTATTTTAAATACTGTTTTAATGCTTTACATTGGACTACTGAACTGATCTTTGTAGTCCTAATCAATGATTAAATGATACGGTATGGTTATTAGAAAGTAAGAAACTCCTTCGCAATTGTCATCCCCACTAGAAAAAATTAGTTTTCCTTACTAATAATGAAAAAGAACAAAATTATAGTATTAACCATTTTATTAATTTTTTTTTAAATTAACCATTTTAACCATCATTTGATTCATATTTTTAATATGCGGAGTTCGATCCAAAAGTCCGAGAAAAATAGCCACCGATGACAAAAAGTACTTATTATCAGTTACATTAAAATGTATTTCATCATCATCATCTATCCAGGATATTGAAGGAATAAACCCTTCAATATCCTGGATGGTATTCACTGGCGTTAGCTGGTCCTGAGAGGGCCTTGTATCAAAAATTTGTTGGGGCTCTTTTTGGGCCTCCTTAATATCTTACGATTTCTTCCTTATACATGTTGGGACCTCTGTATCATTGATACGGTGGTAGCTACGCCCTTGATGATATCAATCATAGCATCTGACTGAAATGCAAACACAATGATTAAAATGTATTCTATCCCTTATCTTTTCAATATCGTGGATGGAATCGTTCATAACATCTAACTGAAATGCTGGTACAGTCATTTAGCTCTGAGGTTAGCCACATTTGCTCTGAGACACAAGAAACATGGATTTTTAAGAATATGGCTGTCTGTAATATCAAATTTTGCTAGCATTTAAGTAAACACTTGCCGATACTTAATAAATTCTAAGAATGGTGTACGGTTGCTTAACGATGTCGAGACAGAAGTTGCACGAGCGGTTTCGACGTTTCGCAGAAAGCCGAGAAACCTCAGCAAAGAGGAAGTCATGATGGAGGAATTTTTTTTGTTCTCGGGGGGATTATTAATTCTAAATGTATTCTCGAAGGTAGAACGAAGAATAAACAGTATGAACTAAACATTTTATGTCTTTTGATATAGTCCATTCGTCGTAAATGGCCATAGATGTGGCAAAGTGAACAGTTATACCTTCTGCATGACAAAGCCCCTGCACGTAAATCCCAAATAGTCAGGCATTTTTTCTCCAAAATTGAGACAAATATTTTTTTCCATCTGGCTACTTTACCAGGTATATCCTCGTGTGCTTCTGTCATCAGATGAGATAAAACCAGCATTGTGCAAGATGCTTCATGAAAATGCTTCCAAATACTGAATAGAATATCTTGTCACCCAAAAGGAAATTATTTTGTAGATGATTTTATGTTAGTATTTGAAAGTATTTAAGACAAGGAGTTTTATGTGAAATCTCGAACTTTTGATCCTTTCTCAGTTAATTCCTGAAAAAAAATGATTCAATCACTACATTTTTTTAAAAAATTTGTGTGGCTTATATAGCAGGAAAAAAAATTTGGGTATAAAAATTTAAAAGTTTATTTCGATCAGTTTTAGGTTTACATTAGAATTTTTTTTAAATATTTTTTCGCCTAAAGATTAATATTGAACAAAAAGAAAAACACTGCGTATGTCGGCTTCGACGTACGACTGGAGTTTATACCTTTAGTACGATTGTCTTTGATTATATAGTAGGCAAACAGGGTTAATAAACGCCTTATAATACTGAAACCAGGAATGTATTTTCTTTATTCTATTCACATTTTTCATATTGATAAAATAATATATATATAAAATAATATACTTCAATTATGTTACATAAACATATATTACTCATAGTACATGAGTACATTCTTAAGAAGGTTGATTTATTTCACTATTCATATCACTGAGTATTAATTACATTAATACTATCGTCATTATTAATCACTGTGACAAGAGACTTGTTGCAACTAAAGTATGATACGTGAGCGTCGGTAGATACGTGATTTACGAATCGTGAAAATTTCGCATCAATGGTTGTTACTATACCTAATCGTCCCCAGTACTCAACCAGAAACAAAATCCAAATTAGGCTCTGATTTTAAAAATTGGGACTAATCCCAATCCTTCATCTTTATCGAAATCACCACCAAGTATAAGTGGAAGTACATGATACTGCTTCCCCAGTAGTTTAGAGCCACTTTTTCTGTATATGCCAGTGCTTCTCAAACTTTCATTATCGGCGACCCAATTTTCAATCATAATTTTTACCGCGCCCCTCTTTTTTAATAAATATAATAATAATGTATTGAATGCAATAATAATGAACTTTGCGCTAAAGCTATAGTACGAACTTAATTATAAACCGTACAAATGAACTATTAAATTTTGTATATGTTACTTTTAAATAATATATACTTTAAGCAAATTACTTTTCTGTTTTAGGATAATTATTATGTTATTTTTATACTTTCACTAATTTTTAAATTGGAGCAGATTGCAAAATGATATTTATTAAAGATATATTTCCTCCATCACCCATTTCCAAAAGGAGAAATGTCATTAGAAAAATAGTCTATGGTTTATTTTGCTCTCTGTCATATCCATCACATCTAGAACATCTGCGTGAGTCTGGGCAATTTATCGGACGTCTGCGCAAAAGATGTTACAATGCTGTACCTCGCAGAATTCCAGTTAGTCTTGGTCGAGTGGATCTATAGCTACCGAATCTACCTAGAATATACATTTTATAATTTACGCTTCAGTTGTAATTCACGGTATTAAGTATTTACGGCAGTAGATTAACAAAAAATATGGATAAATTTTTAAGTCATAAGCGAATATATTCGACGATAATAAAGCATTAACAAATGCACAGACGATAATCTTCCGAAAATTAAATCAAGTAGGTATTCTCAAGAATATTTAAATTTTCGATTTACCACTACTAAAGTAAATGGAGAAGAAAAGCCCTTGCGTATGTTATTTGTTCAAAAAATATATTGGTAGCAGACAGTATGAAACCTAATAAACGTAAAAGACCTTTGGAAACGCTTCATGGTGAGTACATAAACAAGCCTCGAGAGTTCTTTGAATTAAAATTAAAATCATATGAAACACAAAAAGCATTTTTAAAAAAAACGTTGTCAGTGAATGATAAAGTTTTTCTAATTCTTACAAAGTATCATACAAAATACTAAATGGGAGATATGTGACACAAATACATTTTAATTCCACTGAAGACTGTCATATAGGAGGATACTGTCAAGTTCATTGATAACAAATAAACAGTTTTCCCGGAATAAATAATTTCGTAAACCTTGGGTTACTTTGCGCCTCTCGCGACCACTCCCGGGTTGAAAGAGTATTTAATGTGTAAAAATAGGGGTTAGTTTTAAAAAGAATTGTGTATAACGTTTTTCATTATGCTTTATATGTTTCAAAATGCTCGTAAAAAATCTCCTAATTAATCCTTCAATCCCCTCTGTGCTTTTTGAAATATCATAAAACTCACATGAAATTAAGCGCAACAGAAACACATCATTTACAACTTCCTTAAATGACTGATGAATTTTTTTTATCTTCCTACACTTTTTCTCTGGGTCTGGTTTTTCTCTGAAGGAGTAGTATTTTAAGTTTAAAAAGAAAACGTAATGAAAAACTCTCATCATGGGATTACAGCACAAATGAAACAAAATGTTTTTTTTTTCTTGGTTATAGGTGATAGATAGCTTGAAGTGGAGATGACGTAATATTGCCAGATGATATATAAAAATTATATCAGTGTTAATGAGTATTTTTAAGATGTCAGAAAATATTTGTTTTAATTCATTCCAGTAAATTAATTTTTTTGAAACTTTTTCTCAAAATGCTCGTGCCCCCCAAGTAGGAGTATCACGCCCCCCTAGGGGGGCGCGCCCCACAGTTTGAGAAACGCTGTTGTATGCTAATAATATCTCACGGATATAATCTTTAACGTCAGTAACATTCTGATTGACAGAAATATAAACTGTGTGACGACAACAATGGGTTTACCGTTAGGGTGCATCTCACGGCACATATATCTCCCAAATTAGATTTGGCTTGATTAACGTACTGGGTACGTTTCTTCTCACAAAATCATCATGATTGTCAATAAACTTATGTTGTGAATCGCGCACGTTTTTGATAGATGGCGACCCCGTCCCTACGATTAATACTTAGTCGTCTATACTGTGTTACGCGTTTAAAATTTTCAATTTCAACTAATTCTTCATTGCGAAGCCATGTTTCAGATATCATCAAAATGTGAGCTTTTTGCACAATATTACCACGGATATCCCGTGCATGTGCCTGGAGACTGGCAGTTGAGTTAAGAGAAAAGAGAATCATATCCTCTCCATCCATTTTATTGATCATAATTTGATCAATTGTAGTAAGATGAAAGGTAGAAAGCCTGTTAAACTCAATCACCTCTGTCCGGAGGCTGTTACTGATGAAGATACCGCTGTAAAGGGAATATTCTAACGAGTATATTGATTGTGTTGTTGAAACAAAGTTTATTTTTGATAATCATTCTTCGTTACTTTACTATCCAACGCACCAAAACAATATTAAATATATACCACCAAAATTGGCGCTTTTTAGTTGTTATTGTCAACTTCTTTGCCAAAAGAGCTAAGGCATGAATTGCCGCTTCGCTCGAAAACGGGTTTTCGACGCCAATTACGCTAAAAAAAGAAACGCTAATAAATATAATTTGCGAGTTTTT
>BMAO01012803.1:0-35881 GCA_019973975.1 Trichonephila clavata
AACATTTTGACTGTAAAGCTTAAACGAAAATTCGGCTCTGCTACTACGGAATCTACTGCCACGTATTCCACTGATACCGTCAGAATCTCTAATACCATTCAAAAGGCTTCAATTCCCGATTCGTTTGGCTTTCGCGATGACCATAAATGAACCTGAAACCCGAACAATATTCATTTAATACTTGGACTTAGAACATCCATGTTTCTCGAATGGGCAACTAGATGTTACATGCTCACGTGTGCGGAAACCGCTGAATCTATTTGAGTTATCAATATACAGGTTACCGAAAAATATTGTGTACCGATTAGCGATTAGTTCTATAAAATTATTATTTGTTATACTTTAAAATAATAAAAATAATTTTAAAAATTTCAAAGAATCAACGTTATTTACCACATTTATAAAATTAAATCTTCATAAGTTGTTATTTAACAACTTCGTTAGTAATTCATGCATTATACTACACTCAAATAGGAGATGAATGAAATGCAAAATTAAAATGATTTGTTGTTTTGTACTTTATTTCAACCCTCCAAAGTTATAAACGAAGATTAATTTATTTGCATTGAATAGTTTAGGATAATATTGAACTAACGTATTAAAACAAAGCCACGGCAAAGCGTGGCCGGGTCAGCTAGTATATATATATAATATATATATACATAATATATGTATATATATATAATATATATATGTATATATATATATATACATAATATATTTATATAATATATATACATAATATATATACGTAATATATATATAAATATATATATACTAGCTGACCCACACAACAGAGAGAAAGAGAGAGAATATTAACGTCACACTGATTAGCAACACGAGGGCTTTTGGCGACGGTCCGCGTATTTTTGAACCATGGTCAAGTGACGCGGATGACACCTGAGCTGGCACCCCCTATCCTAGCTACCACACCACACCAACGAGAGTACGTTTGAGCTCTCGACAGATTTAACGTGCATCACTCTCCTATACGGCGGATCTTATGTGGTACTAGGATCAAACTCATGACACGCTAGCCATGATCCGATGCGTAGACCACTCGGCCAACGCGGTCGTTCTAGCTGACCCAGCCACGTGTTGCTGTGGCGTTGTTTTAATACTTTAGTTCAATATTATCCTAAGCTATTCAATAATGCAATCAAATTAATCTTCGTTTATAATTTTGGAGGGTTGAAATAAAGTATAAAACAACAAATTATTTTAATTTCGCATTTCATTCATCTCCTATTTGAGTGTAGTATAATACATGAATTACTAACGATCTCGTTAAGTAATAACATATGAAGATTTAATTTTGTAAATGTGGTGAATAACGTAGATTCTTTACAATTTTTAAAATTATTTTTATCAATTTAAAGTACAACAACCAAAAATTTTATACAACTAATCGCTAATCGGTGCACAATATTTTTCGGTAACCCGTATTTTGCTAACTCAAATAGATTCAACGGTTTCCGCACACGTGAGCATGTAATATCTAGTTACCCATTCGAGAAACATGGATTTTTTAAGCCCAAATATCAAATGAATATTGTTCGGGTTTCAGATTCATTTATGGTCATCGCGAACGCCAAACGAATTGGGAATTGAGGTCTTTTGAATGATTTTAGAGATTCTGACGGTATCAGTGAAATACGTGGCAGCAGATTCCGTAGTAGCAGAACCGAATTTTCTTGTGGTGGCAGAGTCCTTTCTCGGACCCCGCTCACTCTGCCCGGCGCGTCTCTAAGTGTGGGAGGAAACATATCATCACCAACAAAAGCCATAATAACAATTCTATTTATTCAGGACTGACAAACACATAAACAATCACAAGTTTAATTATAAGTAGAAACCTAGGAGTGATTCCCTAATACTTCTATTAATCCTAATACGTCGGTTAATCCTAATACTCAATTCTAATACTCAAATCTAAGTAATATCATCTATCAGAATGGACAAATTGACGAATACTTGCTAACCTCAGGTCGGTACTGAATCTATTTTCTTCAATGGTTAATCTAACAATGGTTAATTAATGGTTTAATGGTTAATGGTTAATTTATATCTGTCAAGCATGCGCTAAGTTCGTGAAGTAATTCACCGACGATACTTACGTTACAGCTTGGCAACTCTTTCTCCTTTACAATTACAAAATCTAGATTTTATATAGTCGAACTAATTAGCATATAACTATCTCGTGTTTTTCCCGAAAAAGGTGTGAAATAGTTTAAATGCAAGCCCCAAAGTTTCACAAGAGGATTAGTATTGAAATCTCGCGAATACCCCGTCACAAACTTTTCAGTAAAAATGTTTGCTTCTAGAAGTTTCCGGTATAATTTTTTTGATGATCAAACGTTCTCCGTTGCATTATTTGGTAAATTTAAGTTACGCAGATATGGAACCAACCGAAGATTACGTGGTGACATTCCTGATACATCTAGAGATTTCAAAAACTAGGTTGAAAATTTAAAGTTTTGTTTTCATCAAAAATAGTGTCAATTGACTTAAAAGGCGTTGGATCAACTGGCAACAAGCCTGTGTCTGGAAGTTTATTTCATCACAATATCAACATTTTTCTGATTAAGTAACAGGATTACAGAGGTAATAATTATCTAGATAATTATACAGTATATCCGGAAAGTTACTCTCAATCAGTTCCTTGTTGCCTAAAGAACATTACAGAAATCGTCCCTTTTTTTCATGAATTATGTATTGGGATGAAGTTCTACTTCACCGGTTCCAATATTCAGTAGTTGGCTGGGAAATATTTGCTCAGATGGATAATCTTGCGAATGTACTCGCGTGTTTTTTGGTCAATCGAAGTGTTTCTACGTTTCGCCATAGAAACGATTGCTTTAAACAGGCGTTAATCTCGTGAACAAAAGTAGAGCGTGTAATAGCTATTAATGCCTACCGGAAATCAACAGACATTAATACAACAGCAACACCGAATATTCTCTCGTTGCCATTTAAATCTTGCAAAGCTCTATGTAATGATTTGAGTAAATGTTTATGGGTCATGGGGGGGGTACACTTATCCCTGATCATGATTGAATTCATTTGCAATACTGTAGCTAATCCACTCTTTTTTTCAATGGTACATATTGCATCTTGTATTTTTTGAATGTCCAATGGCAGCTGATGCGGAATGTGCAGTTTTTCCACCATCTAACAAAGTGATAACAGTGCCTGAAGATTCGATTTCCTATTGCAATCATATTTTCGCAAGACTGCACCTGAAAATTTAGTTGTTATAGGGAATGAAAATCCCGAGGTGGAACTCGAACGCAAAGCCATTTGACTTCATTCCAGTAATATCCAGAAAATTTACGGAAGCTTTTGAAAGAAAAATTACGGAAGCTCATTCCCCACCCAAGAAGCACTCGTTGCCCACTTTCGACGCCCCTGCTCCTTTAAGTTCAGTCTCTGAAGGGGGACGTTACGGTCAGCCGGCATTATCCGGCAAAATTACGGGAGTTTCTGAAATCCGATTTCAGATTATTCTTGTTTCCCATCCAGGAAAAAACCAGGAAAGCATTTATCTCTTCTCAAGAATTTTAAAGCATGCCCCTTCCGCAGTTCGTACAAAATATTTTCGTCTGGCATTATTTGACGTAGATATGAAATTATCTTGCATTGGCTTGAGAGTATTCCAGTCGGCAGTTCCGAAATACAATCAAGATCCATTTTTTGCGTCTCTACGTCGGCAAGTATCCGCGGTAGCCAAGTGGTCATGGCATCGGATCATGGCAAGCGTGTCATGAGTTCGAGCTCAGCACCACTGAAAACCCGCCGTGTAGGGCAGCGATTCATTCTATATCTGTCAAGAGCCTCACTTTACGTCAGCAAGGTAGGTTGGTACTGATGTCCGAGAATATTCCGATCCCCCGGCATTATCTGGCAAAAATACAGGAATTTCTATATTTCGATTTCAGGCTAACTTAAACCATCTCAAATTACACCAGGAATACACTTTTCCCGCTCCAAGACTTTAAGGATGAGATCCTGCCCCGTTTTGCGTAAAAAACGTCCATTCTGAATTATCCGGCAAAGTTACCATTATTTCTCAGATTGAATATCAGATTTGGATTATACGTTTTGAAACCAGGGACGAAGTTTTCATGATCCAAGGCTTTTAAGGCAAGTCCCTGCTACAGTTTGTCTAAAATACGGTCGACTGGCATTATCCGGCAAAGTTATCGAAACTCCTAAAATTCAATTTCAGATTCTCATTTCACACTCCGAAATTCACACGGAGCTGACCTTCGATGATCCAGCGCAAGCAACTTCAGTCTCTAGAGAGAATGAAAATCCGGACGTGGGACTCGAATCATTTGCGTTTTCTCCTAATTCAGAGTATATCCGGCAAGTTTAGAGGAGTTTCTAAAATATAATTTCAAATTATCGTTTCCCGCCTCTAGATACAACTGGAAATTACTTTTGTTCTCATGAGAAGGCAAGTTCAGTCCCTGGAAGGGGCATTAGGATCATCCGGCATTATCTGACAAAGTTACAGGAATTTCTAAAATTCGATTTCAAACTCTTGTTCACCATCCCGAATTACAACAGAAATGCACTTTTTCCGCACCAAGACATTAAGGGTAAGCTCTTGCCACGGTTTGCGTAATAAATGGTCGTCCTGCATTATCGGCAAAGTTACAGTTATTTCTCAGACTGGATATCAGATTCGGATTATCCATTTTGAAGTACGCCAGGATCCAAGTTTTCACGATTCAAAGCTTTTAATGTAAGCCCCTGTTATGGTGTGTCTAAAATACGGCCGGCCGTTTTTATTTGGCAAAGTTACGGTTATTTTTGGAAACTGACTCGAAAATCGGATTCTACACCCCGAAATACGCCAGGCACTTATGTTTCGTGCATTTTGGTTTGCAATATCTGCTTCCACAGACACATGAGGAATGCCACATTTTGCGATTATTCCCTCACAGGAATCTGGCAACGTGTTTTCCGGATTCTTAACACTTCCGGCAATAAAAAAGTCATGGCGTGATTAATTGAAATAAAAACCATTCTATGTTTTAAGTTGGACGAAATGACACACAGTATGCAAAATTATTTTATGATCGGTTGAGTAGTTTCGGTATCCATCGCGGACAAACACTTTGACATCAGTATTTTATATATAAAGATATATTCTTTTCTACTTGATAAACTCTACTAAGAATGCTTCTTTAAAATCTTCTAATGTAAAACATGCGAGAAAAATAAATTTAAAAAAAATTTAGAAAATGAAATGTTTTTGTCAAAATAAAGGAAATGTAACTAAAATGTAACTAAAATGAAAATTTATTCATTTTGATGCTTTCGTCTATTATGTCCTCACAAATGACAGCGTTATCATATACATATTTGTCATGTAAGGCAAAAGATCTTGGTAATTCATTATGGTGAAATCCATGCTCAACTATTTCCATCAATATTTTGAAAATGGTTTTTCCTTCTACAAATTGTTTTAAACGATCCGGGCTTCTATGCCAGAACTGTCGTAAGAGGTTCACATAATCGAAGTCTGTCCAAAACTCTAAAATTTTTTGACAGATAATGATGTGCAATAAGCAAGTAAAATGATTTTCTGGTAGAATATCCCAAACTTTATTGGCAGCATCCATGAAGAAATGGTAGTAAGGCCGAAATAAGTATATCCTTAACACTTTCAGAGGAAAAAGTGTAAGGAACTGCTCGTGATCATGCGCACTCATCCTCGAAAGACAAAAGCGGCCAACGTGCATCTTATCCGAATCTTGAAATGTTTCTTTTAAAAGAGAATTACGTTTCTCCTCTGACAGATTATCCAAAAGCCGACTCTGTAGAGTCACGTCTGTCCATTCAAAATGAATATAGCACAAACTCCTTGGCTGCGGTTCAGAGAAACATCTTCCTTCTTTGAAGAGATGAAGCCAATGTACAACGTTTTCTTCATGCTCGTTTAAGTTCTCTTTTTCTGTTGTATACGTGTTTCGAATTCGCTTCCTCGTAGATTCGGACAAATTATTAAAGAAAGTAAGAACATCCCAACAACACCAATTCTGACAAGCTAGCACAAATCGTGTTGTGTCATCCAGCCATTTTGAATGAATTAATGAATCGGCAGTTTTGATCCTATTCACAGTTCCATCTGGATTAAAGCAAAACTGAAGAGATTCTGCTTGCTTCTCTGTAAAAATTCCATTGTGATCTGCCATCCAGTAATGAATTTCTAATGCTAAGGGTTTCAACAAGTCGATAATTTCGAAATGCAAGGTTAATGGAATATTGTAAGTTGATGTTATTGACCTTGTGATTTTCTTCCATATGTCATCTCTAAACAGCTTCATTGTTAATAAAGTGAAACCATCATTTAACAATGTAGCTGTTAAATATGCTAGAGTAATTTCTTTAAGTGTCAACATTATGCTGTTTCACTTTATAATAATTTCAAAAATAAGTAATGCCGAAGAAAAGTTTTCTCTTTAAAAGTATAACAAATATTAAATGAGATTTGAAAATGCGTTTATTATTCTGAAATTGCTCAGCACTGAAGGACGGGTAATCTCTCTGAAGAAAGATATTCGTTGGGGAAAATATAATTGCAATATCTGAAAACTTGCCTCTTCTTTTGAATGTATCTTGTTACTTATTTCAAAATAGAACTAAAAACGAAAAAAAGAGAAGGAAAAATTAGTATGGGTAAAAATATATTTGCTATTTTTCACTGAAAATCACAAAGATACTTGTTTTAAAATAAAATAAAAAAACTTTATTAAACCCCTCTTTCTCTCATTTGCATTGAGAAAAATACGAAAATTTTCCCTTCTTCTCATTGCCTTTTACACAAAAGAACATGGAGTGGATTTTGTCGTTTGAAATGCTGAGATTTTGATAATATGTCATTCACTATCATGTATACTAATACTTGATTACGTACCTATAAAAAGCTAAAAATTCACAAATATCAACAATATATAATATACCGAGGTATTTACACTGCTGGCCACTGTAAATACAAAACCAAGAAAGACAAGAGATAGCACATCCAAATTTATTTTGTACATAACATGTTGATCAAGTATCAAATAATTAAATTTAAACTCTTCTGTGAAGTGTGGTTCCTGCCAGAATCAGTAGCCAGAGTAGCCACCATTGTTGGAGATCACCGCTGCCACACGCCTCGGCATTGATTCAAAGAAACTTTGGATGGGTTCTTGGGGTACAGCAGACCAAGGACCTTCCACACGTTGCCAAATTTGATCTGGTGTGGCAGCTGGGGGGTGTAATCTGGGTCAATTGTTGAACAACCATGGACCACATGTTTTCTATCGCGAAAGATCCAAACAGCGAGCCGGCCAGGGCAGCAATTTAATCTGGTGATTGACGAAGAACCTTTGGACAATGCGTGCCACGTGTGGTCGCGCATTATCCTGTTGAAATATGGCTGTGGCCAAGCCCTGAAGGTAAGGAAGGATAACTGGCTCCAACAGCTCGGAGATGTAGAGCTGGCTGCTTAAAGTACCGGCAATACGTAGTAGAGAAGTGCGCGAGAATGATATCCAATACCGCCCCATACCATAATACCCGGTGCAGGACCAGTGTGGCGCTGCATAATGCAACTGTTCAGCATCCTCTCTCCACGGTGTCTCCAGACTCGAATCCGACCATCGTGGTGTTGCAGACAGATGCGTGACTTGTCAGTAAAGACAACTTCATTCCATTCTGCTTCCCACATCCTTTTTTCAACGCACCGTTGGCGGCGGAGACGTCTGTGGTTCTGCGTCAAGGCAGCAATGGACGTCTTGCGGACAGACCACTCTGCTGTAAACGGTGTCGAATGGTACGTGCAGACACTGAATGATGCGTTACAGACTCAATGCTCTGTGCTATGGTTCGTGATGGGCCTGCGCTATCTGTCACTGCCATGCGCTCAATTTGCCTGTCCTCACGTGAAGTGGTGCACTGAGGTGGATGCGATCCGCCACGTCGGTCCAGCGTACCCTCCTGCATCCAACTATCACATATCCGCATTACAGTTGCTTGGTTTCGTCCAACACGCGACTACCAATTTCCCTGAAAGATAATCCACAATCTCGACATGCCATTCTATCCTTCCTCTGTCGAACTCAGATACTTGATCAAAAGCTGATCGCTGTTTTCTACGAGACATAACTGATCGTTTTTTGAAAAAACTGCAAGAAAAACACAATTGCCGAACTTGAAATCGTCGAAATCTCCAAGCCTTAAATAGCACTTTGAGGTAGCGCCACAGGCGTGCGTGATGTGTGTCTGCGCTGAAATTCTAATCATTTGCATATCTCACCTAAGCTAATGCATGTTGTAAATTTCATGTTATTTGCGTGCTTCCTTCAGGGTGTTGCATTTACGGTGGCCAGCAGTGTATATGAAAAGGGACATTTAAAAACTAAGACATTTTGGAAAAATCAATAAAACGACGAAACTTTGGTATATCGGGGGGGGGGGATAAACGTTCCTCAAAAGCTTTTTATGTTCATCATAAGAATTGGTATTTCGGTTAGTTTTTCTATAACGCAAATTTACGATAAGCGAACATTTTCTTTATCTGTTTGAAGAGCCATACAATGCTATGTAATGTGTTTTTGATTTTTAGATATGTGGGATGACTTTACACCTGCTTTGTGTTTCTCAGAGTGTTTGTGACACAGTAAGTATTTGAATCGGCTTAGTACGAATTGAAAAAGTGATCCCATAATTTATGCTGTGTTTATAATTTATTATGTCATAAGAATGCTGTTGTGATCTTTCATCTTAAATTTTGTTGTGTCTCGGAATAGATTTGAAGAAGAGTACAGCAGGCATGTATTTTTAAACTTATTTTCTGTTAGGATTTTTGTTCTTTCTCATATATTCAAAAATGTATTCAATAAATCACTCTTACATTTATTTTTTCCGATTGAAGTGAATTTTTACAATTGTAAGTTTTCGAGTCTCACTTGTTGCAGACATTGCTTATGGGTCACCATTTTCGTTTATTGTTCCTTTTCAAATAAGAGAATACGATATAAAAAAAGAACAGAAAAAGATCATTTTTTTTTCGGAACTGAAGAATTAATAATATTTTTAATATTTTATATTAAAATAATATGCAAAATACATTTTTCTGAATGTTTGGAGTATTACATAAAATGATAAATTTTCCTTTTTTCCATGATTGCTTAATATGGGTGAAAAGGTTCTTAATTATTTTGCTTTTGTTTTTTAACTTAGCGTAATAAGCGATTGCATCCTAGAAAAGAAAATTCTTGCTAAGATAATGTAATACATTATTTACATTTTTATAATGTGTGTCAATCAATATACTTAAATACATATTTCTTTAGACCACTGCCTAACTTTCTGCTGATCAAGCTACATTCACTATTCATTTCTCACAACAGATTACTGTTTAATTTAAGTCACACTAGGTACTTGATTGTTCACATGTGTCCTGTCATTTCAAAAATTAAAGGGAAAAGCGGTTGCAGTTTCTGAATATTTGTCAAATGTATATGGCACAAGTTTCAGAAATTGAACTCTTTAAAATGTAAGTCAACAGGAAAATTTCAAGATAGCATTATCTAAAACATATACTTCGTCTTTTGGGATATCTCCATGTTCTTACACTGATTGAGCAAAAGAAGTAGCTGATCGAGAGCGATCGAAATGTGCTTTTAAGTAATTAAATTAATCTACATCATCTAACAAGGGCTGTGGGTAGCCTAGTGGTTAGAGCATCGGACACCGGACCAAAAGGCCTGGGTTTGGTGCCCGATGCCACCAAATATTCGCCGAGTACCAAACGGAGCACGTGCTCGTTAAATGTGTGGGTCCGAATGGTGGCACCATCTATCGTGAGCAAAATCGTGCTGTCACCTTCATGGGCTCAAAGCTTAGGCTAATGACAGACGTATCTCTAGCCCGTTGCCATGATGAATTTCGTTGGCTTCGATCTGACTACGTCAGACAGGTGGCATTAGAAACAACAACAACAACACATCATCTAACAAATAATTTTTGGGAACAGCATTTTCGAATGAGTTCCAAAAACTCAACCATTTACAAATATCACTAGAAAATTTCGCAGTGAGTTAGTGAATATTAACGTCGCACTATTCAGCTACACGAGGGCTTTTGGCGACGGACCTCGTAATTTTGAACCATGGTCAAGTGACGAGGACGACACATGAGCTGGCACCTCTTTTCCTAACTACCACAACAACGGGAGGACGCTTGAGATCTCGACAGATTTAACGTATATCAGACGTTAACGTAAATCAGACGATACGACAGATAACATATCGCTACCCAACAGGGCGTGTCTTTAGTGGTACAAGGCTCAAACTCATGCCACGACCTTGACCTCTAGGCTACCACGGCTCAAGAAAATTTCAGAATAAATAGTATCGGTAATCATGGGCATTTTAATATGTTCTTTATAATTAAATTCTATGTTGTGAGAATGAGAACTCAAGGAATGGTTAGAGTCGTCTAAATAATCTCTTACTTTCAAACATTTCATAGTTTTATATTTACATTGTTACTTTATCTCTATAATCTTCGGAAGTAATGAATTTTTTTTCTGCAAGGTTTAAAATATTTTACGAGTTTATCGGTACTACTTAAATGTTGAAATATATCCTTTAAAAATTCAATGTTAAACTCTAAATCTTTACATAATAAAAAAAAACGCTAGGTTTTTCTATTTCTTTTTTAATATTGTTTATTAGTTTTGTAACTTTGTTCTTTATAGTGTTGGCTTCTTTTTAAATACAGTAAAAATGTATTTCTCTGCTATATTAATATTTGTCTCTCTTTTTAACCTGTATTAGTTAAAATTCCAAACTCATACAACTACAAAATTGATTCTGATAATTGGTTCAGCGTTCTATCACAGCTAGCAATAATTAATTATAATAGTCTCAAAACAATATGACATTCAATAATTTAAAATACAGCCTCTGACAATAAAGTTTGAGGGATAGTCCTATAACATTAAAGTATATGAAATGTAAACGAAAGTTACCTCACTGTCCTTCGAAATGGTCCCCTTCCATAAAAATGCAACACTGCTATACATGTCCTAGAAACATTGCAAGAAGTCTTCTTTTGAGACGGAGTTGACAAGCCTCGTCACGTATTGTTGGATGTTAGAAATATTTTCTAAAATAACATCGTCAATATCGATAACACGTTTTTCTCATTCCTTAACTCTGGGAAATGATTTGTCGCACGAAATCACGGTTAAACTGCAGTTCATCAGCTATCATGCGCACAGTTAATTGACGATCTTTAGTGATTAATTTCCTCACTTTATCAATGTTTTCATCACTTACGGATGTGGATAGTCTGCCGTTACGGGGGTTGTCAAAAACGTTCCCCCTGCTTTTCGAAAACGAGCGAATTACTCGCACACACACAATGGACAATGCTTGATCTTCATAAATACGTACCAGCATGGCCAAAGTTACTTTTGGTATCTTAATAAGCTTAAAACAAAACTTTAAATCGATCTTTTGTTCGTTCATTTTCCTGTCCTCGGTTAAGAACCAACGTAGTAAGCAAGCACTCTCTGTAAAACAAGTTATACACGAAACACAAATGAGTCTCCACTGAACAACGATGGGGGCAGATGGATAGCACCTGCCGCTGTGCATGTGCAGCATTATGTTTCATCAGTGTTATTAGATCGGCCGTTCTGGCTGCATTCACCGAACTTGTCAGAGGTTGTTTATCATACATATTTTATACACACAAGTACTGATCCCTGCAGGGATGCCATGATAAAAACCATTCTTAATTTTTAGTAATATTTTTTAAAAAAACTAAGTAGGTTATTTATTAGAATAAAAATTGTCTTACCTTTTCTGATGTTTTCGGGGAAAGAACAGTCAGATGTATTACTTCTGGAAACTTGTTTTACAAAGCGTAACTTTTTAGTGAGCTACTTTTTCTTGAACGACAGCTAATTATAATGACACATTGCCTAAGTTTCCAAATGACGTTATACGTATATTTAGTTGTAAAATGTCTCCCAATTAACCTAGAACAGCAAAACTTAGTTATTCAAAGTTTGATTAAAAGTTATGAACAATTTCCAAATTCCCTGCAAAAATTTGGAAAGGAGAAAATACTAAACAGGCGCAGGTGTCCAACCAACACCGACGGACTCTCTAGTGCTAAAACATGTGTGATGTCAAAAAGTTTCAACAAAAGGTACACACTGTTAAATCTAAAGGTAATTTTACACTTGAAGATGATTTAATTTTATAAGTTTCTTTATAAAATTTTAAACTTTTTATAATTGTGTTAGAACTTTAGACACGACAAGATAGAAATCAATTCCCGATTTGTGGAAGTACCGCTGCTCGAAAATTCCTCCGTGTAACTTTTGAATTGAACAAATACTGTTAAGCCTTCGAATTGAGAATTCTTCCATAAACATAAAAAGTATTCAAATATTTACTACAATTAAACTATTCAAAATCCCTTAATCTTAACGACAATTCCAGACATCACACATTTTAGACAAAAATAGATTTTGAAAAATAACTATGGTCGAGAAAGTCCCCCCAAACACTCGTATCATACCTCAAGATAATACCAATTAATTCTTCTGATTTTGTCGACTTTAACAAAAAACAGTAAAAAATATAAATTATTGAATTAATAATTAGCATTAATTAAAAAAATAATTTTTTTAACTACAAGTACTTAATTAAATTTTACGTTATATACTGAAGAGCCAAAACATTATGACCACCCGTCAATAATGAGTTGGCCCACCTTTGGCACGCAACATAGCTTCAACCCGCCTTGGCATGGATGCCACAAGTCCTCGGTAGATGGCCGGGGACAGATTGTACCAGATGTTTAAGCAACGGTCACGCAAATCCGAGATATTGCGAATGGGTGGTCTTTTAACTCTGAGCTGCCGTCAAATGACATCCCAAATGTGTTCTATCGGATTGAAATCCGATGAGTTAGGCGGCCAGGACATTAACTGGAATTCAGCATCATGTTCTTGGAACCACTCCAACACAATTTTAGCCTTGTGACACGGGGCGCTGTCCTGTCGGATCATTCCATTTCCAGCTGGGAAAACAGAGACCATGTAAGGGTGCAACTGGTCCGCAATGATGTTCATATATCATGTAGTATTCATGGTCTGCTCTACCACAACCACGGGTCCCAGAGACGCCTAAGAGAACGTACCCCCCAAAGCATAATACCGCCACCACCGGCCTGTGTATGACCTACTGTACATTGAGGGAGCAACTGTTCGCCTGGAAGACGACGTATCCTGACACTGCCATCGGCGTGATGAATGACAAACCGTGATTCATCTGACCAGGCAACTCTCTCCCACTGATCCATGGACCAGTCGCGATGTTCCTGAGCCCAGCGCAGGCGCAGTTGGCGATGACGCTTGGTCAACAAAGGCACACGAGTGGGACGTTTGCTGCGTAGCCCCATATCCAACAGTGCCCGCTGAACAGTGTGCTCCGATACTGTTAAACTTGGCCCTGCATTGTATTGGGATGTCAGCTGAGCCAATGTCTGGTTCCAGTTTTGCTTTACCATGCCAGACAGTCTCCGACGATCATTTTCTTTGATAGCATGTGGACGTCCAACACCATGTCGTCTACTGCTGGGTTCACCATCATTCATCCACTTTGCATTAATACTAACAACTGTAGATCGCGAACAACACACGAGTCGTGCAGATTCGGAAATACTTGTTTCGAGCCATTACAATCTGCCCTCTATCAAAGTCGCTTAGATACGCAGCCTTTCCCATAACACACAGAAGTAAGTGAAAGAATGATTCTTCAGATGCTCCAGCAGCAGTTTAATACCACTTCCACCTGATCACGTGCCTTCGACGTCATCAAGGCGAGTTCATTGCTAAAATGTAGGGGTGGTCATAATATTTTGGCTTTTGAGTGCATATAGGATTATCATCAATCGAAAGAATTCAAGGTCATTGGGGGGGATGGACCCTTAAGACACACTCCCCTTCTGTGCACCCCTGTTCTATATAATTACTGAAAATCTTTTTCAAATCATTACAATGATAGCTGAAAAATGACACTCTTTAATAAATTTTACACATTGGGTTAAATAAAATCTTTTTTAATAGCTCAGTGGGCTGTGGGTTAAAATTTAAGGCTAAAGAATTTTTAATTCGACTATTAAATTATACTTCGTAACAAATTTTAGTCAAAAAAGACCTCTTTTTTTACTAAAGATCGCAATTTGTCCATTATAGTGAGGAGTAACAGAGATGCTAAACTTTCTCAGCTATCTCATAAATTGTATGCTATCACTGGAACGCAAATTTCAAGGGTGACTGTTTCCAGTAGACTTTATGAGAGAGAGCTGTTTGTAGAAAAACTTGTTTGTGTCCCGTCAGTTCTGCGAACAGGAGAGTCAGTTTAAAATGAATAGGAGATCGTTGAGATTGGAGCGTGGATCAATGGGTGACAGTTCTCTTCACTGATATGTCCCGGTTCAGCCTAATCAGTGGTTCAAACACTACTTATATAAGAAGAGAACCAGGGACTTCTACCAAAGTCCGAAAAATCAACAATTACGAAAAAGGAGGTTTGATGATCTGGGAAAGCATCATGTTAGATTGTCGCTTATATACAAATTTCTCTGAAAAAGACTTTGGGACTTGTGCGAAATATAGGAATGAGATCTTGGAGCCCTATGCTCACCTTTTCAGGGAAACATTTGACTCTAATTTAATTTGAATGGATGATAATTCGAGGTCACATTATACATACATACATACATACATATATATATATATGGCTGGTCACAAAACATGTTCTACCCCACTTTTATATAAAACAATTTTTATATATAAGCTGTCCTAAGTCAGCAATGTTGATAATACTGTAGCATCTATTCTTTTATATTTACTCTGTTATTTTATTTTTTCATATCTCTTTTTAAATTCTGTTGTCTAGTTCTCTTGCCATTTCAATTATTTTCAGTTTTAATCATGTTTATTCATCTCTCTCTAGTAGAGAAATTTTGATTTTGTGTATATATATATATTTCTGGAAAGTGAGGATATTCGCCGGGTGGATTAGCCAGCGAGATCTCCATACCTCAACCCTATGTAGCATGCCTGGGATGCTCTACGGAGATCAATTGCAACTCGCAACCTCCCTTCAAGGCCTTATTACTAGATGCTTAATGAGTGGAACCATTTGCCACAAAAACTCTTTAACTCCCGTATTTTCAATATAAAATTATGATGCGAAGCCTAGATATCTGTAAGAGAGAACCATATCTCCTATTAACCTCATATTTTATTTTATTCTGCATCCGCTGTTTCATACTTTTTGACTCCGTTGGGTGTTACGCTCGATCTTGTTCATCAATGTTGAAGGGTTATTATTTGTATTATGTAAAACTTATGCACAAACCAAATTTCATTTAAATCTGTCTGAAGCTCTAGAGATAATCCACCAAATCTAGAAATTCTCTTAATTTTAAACACCTAGGAATATATTTTTCATTTCGCGGAAGAGAGAGATTTATACCTAGTATTTTTTTAATTATTAGATTATATTTTCTGCGCAAATACTCTGTTGCTTAGTATATCTAATTAAAAAATGTCTATTTTTATTTTAAAGGTAATAATTTTTTTTGTTATTCTTTTTTTTAAAGTATTTTGTCTCTATTATAAGCTACAAGCTGGCCAAAAAATAAAGTTTTGTACTTCAAATTGCATTTTTATTAATGCTTCTCTTTTTACTCTTATACAGGTATATTACCCTATAACGTCAACGTTAAGTATAAATCAAAGTAGGAAAAATTCTGTAGAGGGGCGGCACGGTCTTTGCACACAAGCGGCCAATACCCTAGGATTGGCCCTGGGAGAGTTAAGGCTCTTCACTGTAAAAATAATTTTTGTACAGGGTGCGGCGAAAAGAACCAGAAAAACAATTTTTTAAACAACTTTATAAAAAATTAAGAAATTAACAAAATATAACAAATAATAATAAGAGTACACTGGTACTAATAAATAAATTTAATTGGTTTCAAAGTGACCGCCGCTTGTAGCAATGCAGAGGCGCAAACGCTTGCAGAAATTTTCAACAATGAGTCACCAGTTTTTTACCTTTAATCTATCTCATTCCCGCAGAAACAATTGCTTTAGAGAGTCTTAAGTTTTGTATGGTTTAGTGCAGTCTCTGGACTCAAAAATGGACCACACACTGTAATCCATGAGATTGAGATCCGGCGACTAGGGTAGCTATTCTTCACATGATATCATGTCTGGAAAATTTGCTTTAAACCATTCTTGTGTCTTTTTGACATTGTGAACTGGTGCAGAGTAGACTTTGAATTTACGAAATGCTTTTTGGTCCACGTAAGTACAACAGCTTCAAGAATGTCCCTCTGGTACACTTTTTGAGTGATTTTAAAGCACTCTTCCACAAAAATCAAAGGAGTTTTACCACTTGCGCAAATTCCGCCCCAGATCATGACCGACTTTGGATATTGGAGATATTCAACAATTGCCGAATGCTTGGAGCATTTGGCAATTCCAGATTCAAACCAGATTCCAGAAGCATAGACCAGATTCAATCGTTTTGGGAGTTACGAATTTGCTGAACCACAAAGAGCTTCTCATTAGTGAAAAGGAATCTCTCCCAGCGATGACTTGCGGCCCGTTTCAAAAGTTTTCGTCATCTTCGGAGCCATGCGAGTTTCTTTCTTTCATGGATGAGCTGAAATTTTCGCAACTTGTAAGGCATCAGTCCAAGCTCCGTTTTTGCAATTCGTCTCACCGATCTGACACATATTCTCATGTCACGAGCGATTTTCTCATGAAAACCATTGGATTCCTCTGGACTCGCTTTTCGATGGCCTTACGATTCCTTGAAATGTTTACTGTGCGTTTTCACCCACTTCCTGGACGTCGACCATTGGTACCAAGCTCTTTGAAACGGCAAATTACATCAAATACTGTCTGCCGATTTACAATAAGCAAATGAACGACATCACACTTTCGTTTCCTTTGCTGAAACAACTCTAAAATAACAGATCTTTTGCTCGACATTATCAAAAGCACATAAATTAAAGTACAAACTAAGAAATGTATTAAAAAATATTTTATTATTAAAGTGGTGGATAAAGAAAACATGAAAATACCAATGAAAAGGAAATTTGTTAATTATTCTAGGAGGCAAGAAATTTGTCAGAGGTTTTTCGTCGCATCCTGTTTAGATATAAAAATTCAGTTCGTTATTTGTTCTATGCTTTCAAGTGGGTCACACAACAACTTCAACAAGCAATAAATGTTGCTAATGATTGAAATACATTGCTATCGTGAATTTCAAATGAAGTTCAGGATCCCGCTTCCTTCATGACAAGATGGTTCAAATTGGATATTTAGTAGAAGAATAAATACATAAAACTTACATATTTTTCTTTTCAAAGCATTGCATAGAAAGTAGGATCGCTTTAGCTAATAAATACACCTATCGTCGAAATCTCAAGAAAATATAAATGAAATTTAACTTCATGCTGTGTTGAACACTTGGCTGGATACGAAAAGACAAATCTAAATGTACATCAATCAAGCCAATTTCGAAACCCAAAAATGATATTTTTAAAGATATCACGCCAATGTTATTCAAAATTGAATTATTGTTTTTATCCGAAATGGTTTTTGAAATATAAGTCACGGAACACATGAGTTTTTTAAAATGTCCACACACATAGCCAAGTTATTTATATCTTCCAGAGATTCAATAAGGCTGATGTCAAAATTAACCCGCTTAATTTGTTAATGTTATTATTTTTGCATTAAATTTTAAGGCCTCATTTTATGTGCATGTCTATGCATTGGAATGGTTCCTTTGATTTCACTGATGCGGTCATTGGTATTGCAGCTTCTGTTACTGTTATTTACGTTAGCTAAAACTTTTGCACAGGAAACATTATTTTCGACTATGGGCACTTAAATTCAAACTTTATACTAACCTAGACTTCTAACGGTAACCTGTTAAGAGTAGTCGGTACCCCCTATCCCGCTAATGTTAAATTGAGCATTTTTATGTACCTTTTTCTCAGAAACTATTAAATGTATAGACTTAAAATTTTGTCAGTATATTAATTAGACTTTTTTATTTATACTGAAGTGAGCTTTTTCAAATATATTGTTTAGTTTTTTCAAAAACCTTCAACGTAAAAGTATGACTGTGAATTCTTTGAAAATTGTCATTTTTTTAACGATAACTGACTTTTACAAAAATATTTTTGGAATATTAAAACAAGCTCCCTTTAGTATATATAGTTACATACCAGTAATGTTCACTGAAATTTGCATGAGGATCCTATCAGTCAATTCTGAGAAAAAGGAACACGCAGTTTGCAATTTATGATTTTGAGATATATGCATTTTTAATATGAAATGTCACTTCACAAAAATTATGAATTATAACATGTATTGGTTCCATTTTATTACACATTAGCTTACCCTAGATTTATTTTAAGACTTTTTTGTTTCCTATTTTACATAAATTGCCCAGAAAATACATACATAGCATTTTTCAGTTTTCGTTTAACGAGATGTTATGTAATATTTACATAAGTTTTCTCAAAATCTGTATCAATTTTAGAAGAAGTTTTATCAGTGATATATTACAAACATCAAAAGTGAGAATTAAAAATCATGAATGCCTTGTAATAATGTATTAATATTTAAAAGTAAGGATTTGGAAATCTGTCATTATACAACATTTCTCGAAAGTTTTCATTAATGTTTTGTATATTCACATGCAAACAGTATTTCTAAAAGTATCAGATCTCAATAACTGTTAAACTGATCAAATGGTTTCTTAAACAGCCAAAATAAAACTGTTTTTATCTTTTTAAACATGAAACTTTTGTAATTTTATGTGTATAACAAGCTTTACGGGCAACGACAAAAATCATCATATATCTGCATATAATCACATATACATATGTACCTTTTTCTCAGAAACTGTTAAATATTAAGACAACATATTTTGTCTGAATATTAATTAGACTTTAATATTTATACTGAAGTGAGATATTTCAAATATATTGTTAAGGTTTTTCAAAACCATGAAACATAAAGTATTACTATGAATTTCTTGAAAATTTTCATTTTTTTTCTACAATAAATGCTGCATGTTAAAATATTTTGGGAAAATTTATAAAGGCTCACTTCAGTATGCATAGTTACATATCAGTTATGTTTCAATGAAATTTTATGAGCATTCTTTCATTATTTTCTGAGAAAAAGAACATAAATTTTGATATACAAACTTTTGAAAAAATGCATTTTTAACATGAAATGTCACTTCATCACAAAAACTATGAATTACAACATGTATTTGCCACATTTTATTCAACTTTAGCATCATGTCAATATATTTTAAGTAAAATAGGAAACAAATTTTTAAATATCCCGAAAATGCATACATAGCATTTTTCAGATTTTGTTCGCTAAACAAAATCTGAAAAATGTGATATTTTGTAAAATTTACATCTAATTTCTCAAAATCTGTATAAATTTTTGAAGAATTTGTAACTGTTATACATTACAAATATCCAATTATAAAAGTTGACAATAAATTATCATAAATATAATGTGAAAAATATTATCTATATGGTTTTGGTGTGCTTTTGAAAAAACATGATTTTGTCATTTCGAAAGTTTTCGTATGTGTTTTGTGTGTTCACATGCAAACATAAGTTTCTAAAACTTTTAAATTTTAAAAGTTTCTCTAAACTGGACACATGATTTCTTAAACAGCCAAAATAAAATTTTTATGTTTTTAAACATGATATTTATGTATTTGTATGTATTTAACGAGCTTCTTGCAACGACAAATGGTATTACACATCTGAATTTTTGTATGTACAATTCACATTCAGAAACTTTTGAATATTTAAGTTTAAAAACTTGTCTGTACAGTAAAGAACAACATTTATATTTATACTAAAGTGATATTTAAAGAAAAAAAAATTTTAAACAACAGACTTTTATTTATCATCACTGAATTTATTCAAATTTGTTTGTTTTTTGACACATGTGCTCTCAGCTAAATATTTTTTTTTTGTAATATTTTCAAGATATCACTTCAGTATGGACAAGAATCCAAAAGGAATATATAATGTGAATTTACAGATTTTTTTTCACAAACAGTAAATTTAGAAAAAATTATATTTTTTAAACAGAATTTTAAAAATATAAATTATGAAAATAGTAGTTTTGAAAAAAAAACATACCTTGTGAAAGTAGGCATTTTCTAAATACTAAGAAATAATAATTTAAAATACATGGAAACATGTTGTAACTCGAAATTCCGAAACCAAACTAATACAGTTAATCGAACAGTCAACTGTATCTAAAGTTAATTGCATTTGAATATGCAAAAAGAAGGCTTTGCAATTGTTTCAGGATATTTAAAAGGCAAAAATTTGTCAAAAGGGGACCTGGGCCACCAGTTGATGATTTTTTAAAGTCATTTTGACATACTTCTAATTGAAAATAGAGCATATATGTTACATCCCTAGAAAGGTAATGAAATACAGATTTCAGAAATATCAAAAACTCAAAATCGATCATTTCATGATTTTTACCCTACTTACCTTACCCTACCCTACCCTGACCCTACTTACCCTACCCTGACCTTAAAGAAAAAGCTCATCTCAATACAAGTGTGAAATGATCCTTTAAAAAAATACCGGCTGCTCAGGGTATTTTTCAAAGTTCCACACAAAATCATTGAATTTTGTATGCTGTCCAATAAAATTTTTAATTTAATTATTTTATGCATTCCTTTGATTAATTTATTTGAATTTGGTTTATAAAATAACAAGTGCTTGGCGCATTTTAGGCAAAATTGACTCTTGCGAAGTAAAACCACACATTTACTCACTCATTTAATAAAACAAAATTGTATTACAATAAACATATACACAGATACACATATTTTATCTATAAAAATATCTATGTTTGTATTCAGTGATAATGGAAGTTAACAAGACACATTTTCCAGGCCTTAAAAACATTAAAACAAGTCAATGAACAAATAAATATTTATATAATTGGTAAAAAAAAAAGTATTTCACAAATCCCTCAAAACGTATTGTACCACTACTTTCACTAATTATAATCATATAAATCATTCCAAAAGCAAACGTGAATCTTCAGACATGATTCTGGCACTTGTGTTTTTCAGTTACAATGCGACATGAAAAACTGCATTGTGAATTTTTTTCAATAACAAAACTCAATCACACTTTTTTTTTATGAAAGAAGTCATGTTTTTATCACGAATTTTATGCGTTTTAAATTCATCTGATTCGTGACTAATACATTGGGTGTCCCAGGATTTATTTTTGACTCTGAAGTTCTCGTGTGGCAACTGGTCAGTGTTAGCATACTTCAATCCCCTATCTGGAACTAAGAGGGAGGTGGCTTGATGGGGTTGACTTGGATGGTTAAGGGGAGGTCTGGATTCAATGGGTAGGCTGGCAAAGAACCTCGGCTACTTGAATCGAGTGTTTTGATTGGATGTTGGGAGTGAACTATTGGTGTTGAATGCCCTATACAGAGTAAAAGAAAAGGAGAACTATTGGTGTTCAAAAAAAAGGAGAAAATTTTGAATTAAAATAATAAAAAAAGAGTTTTTAAAGTTAAATAAAATATAATTTACTAATAGTTTAACATGGATTCAACAAGTAGATATACTTTTTGCTTATCTGTTTTAACAACTTTAAGTTTAGGTAGTAACCGCAAAATTATTGGCACTCTTTACTAAGGCTTAAATTACATTCAAAAGTTCGAACAAAAAAAAGAGCAGAACCACCTTCGGTATATGGTAAAAGTACAAATTGCAGGAAATCTTTAATATGTTGAACCGTTTGATTCGGATAAATGTATACGACAACCGAAATCATTGTTCTCAGATTTCATACACAACGAGCCCTGAGACCAGAGGCGGCGTAAGGCGTGGGCGGTGTGGGCCACTGCCTCGCACCTCAAAGTCGAAATAAATTAAACGAAAAGTGAGCAAAATCCAAAAGTGCACTTCACAGGGTTTTATATAATTAATAAATTAGAAAATTTTCAATATATCTTTTTCGGCGTAACATAGCGGGAAATAGATATACCGACTTTTTTTTAAAAAAAAGATATTCTATTTATCAGTGCATGGAAGCATATGAATAAATAATTCTTGAAAATATTGTTTTCCATTTTCATTTATTAAAATTTCTCAGTTTTGTAGTTTCCGCTCATTCGTTCATATTTAGTCTGGCAACATTAGCTGGAGTTAAGCTGCTATCGCGCGGGGAGTCCCCGATCAGAGAAGGGGCACAGTTCAGGACTTCCCATAATTAGAAGGCCAATTAAAGCATCGCATGCTGACACAATCTCACTTCATGTTTTTATATCATATTATAAATGTTAAAAGTATTTGATGGGAGAATAAATAATAACGGTACTGAGCATTTTTCATAGTTTATGAATCATGTCAGGCTTAGGCACTAAGAGAAATACGGAGAAAATGGGAATCTGGTGCAGCAAAAAGAAAAAGAAAAGCGGAAAGAGTAGTATCCAATCAGGTTTAAAGTTTAGATATGATGCAATTTCTTGGTCACACTGAATCTGGTTGTACAGAATCAAATTAATCGGTTCCTTCGACTTCTCAACAAAATTTATCCGTATCCGAGTCTCCGTTGAATTTGAAAATTACTCCAGATGCACAGATTATTGATACAGAACGATGAAAATTGGAAATAGAATTAAAAGTTTGTCAATCATAATCTGACATTGTGATTTCTGTGTTCACATTGAGTAACACAAGTCACAACCAAGAAGATATTGAGATTCGATCTTCGCCAGTGAACAGAGATGCCAGGGACGTAGTGAAACAAGCATTTTCCAGTTTTGACCCGGGATTGTGTACGTTTCCCATGACAGATGCTCACCGATCATGATGTAATTCAAAGCGGTCCCACACAGCTGTTAAGGGGACAACGTACGATTCAATTGACAAAAATCGGTCAAAAAATCAAATTTAATTTTTGTAGCCTACATTATTCTTTATATATTTTTCTATAACCTCACAAAATTTGAAATCACTAAACTTAAAAAAATGCAGATTTATAATAGCTTTTACGTGTTCGTTTTTATTAACATCCCTAGGGCAAATCAAAATTTTAAACTAGCGTGTCTCAGAAAGATACAAAGTTTGTCTTCATTTAAAATGCCAAGGCTTTTTTTCTATTGTGCCTAATACTTGGAAATTTTTCACTTGTTGCTAATAGTACATGTAACAAAAGTTGGTATGCATTTTTGAATCAAAGCAAGGCTTATTTTTTAAAAAATAATTGCACTCAGAATTTATACATTTTTAAAGACATTTTCAATAAACATTCACAAAAAGAAGTATCGTACGAATACCAATCATGTTATCGCAAAACCCATACCAACTTTTGTTATACATAGTTTAACGTGCTAGTAAATCAAATTTCGTGCATATACGTAAATTTTTATAGGAGTAGCATTTTAAAATCACCACACAAATTTAAAGTTTTTTAATTACAAAATTAAATGGCTAGCTTTTTATGTATATTTGAGCACAAAATCTGTTTTATATAGCATACACACATAGGGGGCAACCAAAAAATTTTTGAAAATCCTTAAATTAAAATTTTTTGCGTAAATCGTACCATGTCCCCTCAAATAACAATGAATATTATTCTAAGGATGATGATCATAGACACTTTTCTGATTTTCATTTCTCAAGAAAGCTAAATAATGCTGAAACTGAACGTCGGTCGCATCATTGGTTGGCTTATTCAAGTACTAAAAATAAAGTTTTCTGTTTTATATGCAGACTATTTGACAGTTCACAAACTCAAATGGTATAGGAAGGGTGCTGTGATTGGAAACACTTAATTAGTATTAAACACAGACATGAGAATACTACAGAACATATGACCTATATGTTCCAATGGATAACATTATAGAAAGGAATAAAGCACGGAAAAACATTAGACAGAAAAAACGAAAGGTGAATTCTTGAATATCAAAAACATTGGTACAATTTGTTTGAGTGATTGATATCATAAATTTCTTAGCCTATCATAATCTGGTGTTTAGATAACTCAGAGAATCTCTCAAAACAGACAAAGACACCAAGAATTTTTGAAACTTCATATAAGCTTATTTAAATTTATATCTAGGTATGATCCTACGTTACAGGAACACCATAAATCGCATTGATAATAAACAACTCGCACATCATTATCTAAGCCACGATATTCAAAATGAATTGATCACAATCATGTCAAACACACCAGTGAAGTGATTGGGAGGAGAAAAGAGGCAAATATTCTTTTTTACTCGACTGCACTAGAGACTGCTGTAGAATTTAACAAACGTCGGTTATCTTAAGATATTGTAGTACATCAACTGGAAGTATAGAAGAAAATTTGATCGGATTTCTTGCTGACACTGAAACGACTGGAGAATATTTGACCAATAGAATACTGGGAGATCTAGGGAAAAAATGGCTTAGATATTCAGAACTGTCGTGGACAAGAATACGACAATGGTGCAAATATGGTTGGCATAAATAGTGGAGTTAAAACTCGAATATTAAATATAAATCCGTGGGCATCTTTCACACATTGCGGTTGTCATAGCTAGAATGTGTTATTGGTAGACGCAGCTAATTCGTTAGTGGCAACAAAAGGATTTTTTGGTTTTATTCAGATTTTTTTTGTTGATATTTTCAAATTCCAGCAAACGCTGGAAAATTATCAAAGATAAATTGAAGCTTACTATTAAGCCTTTATCAGAAACAAGGTGGAAAAGCAGATGGTGAAGAATTGAGATGGTGAAGGCTGCATTATTACAATTTGATGATGTTGTTGAATGTGCATAGCAAAGCTTAAGAAACCAAACGGAACAATCCAGCGCATTCAGTGCTTGCGATTCCTTTTTAATTTGAAGGGCTTCCGTTGTTTAACATCTTACATGGCATCTAGATGGCGCTGGCTATTGCGAAATTTTTGGCACAAATATTTTTCTAAAGATTCCCTAGATGGGCAATAAATTTATCTCTCCGGTACTCCTTTCAACAAAATTCTCTTCAGGGATACTGGGTATAAGCAATTTTTGCTGGCACCCGCCAAATCTAATTTTCGTTTCGTTCAACAAAATTCTCCCATCAGCGAAAGGAGACACTCCCTGACTGGGTGATGTTCACAGCTATGTGAGAAATTCTGCGTATTTTGCAAGAATTCGCAACCTAAAATTTTGGTGTTCTCGCTTAAATTTAAATTTTTGCATTGAATCTGTTGATATGTCGATAAATTGTTCCATCTTCTTCATTATAGGTGTTTTTTCCCCCACAAATGTAAAAGGTTTCAAAACATTATACTAACTAGTATAAAATTTACTAGTATAAAAACTAAAAAACATTTCGTGCTTGAGTTCATCTTTCAGAAAAGCTATGAGCGGCTCAGCTTTTGGCAAACTGAAGTTAACGTCAAAATCACCACTCAAAATCATGGGAAGCGAGTGATAGTTTTTTTTTTTTTAAAAAAAAAGAGCAGAACCACCTTCGGTATACGGTAAAAGTACAAAATGCAGGAAATCTTTAATTTTTTTAACTGATTCGGAGAAATGTATGCGACCATTAAAATGAAAAGACTTGCTGGTATGTGCGGTAGGCGGGTGTCTTAATTGCTACTACAGTTGGACCCTCAGACGAGGGTAGCAAAGAAACACCATCAAGCGCATTCTTATTGTTGTTGTTGTCGTGCCCTTCCCGTAGGGGGAAGGAATGAAAGTTGCCATTGCCTGAAGCGCATGCTTAAAAATTAGAAATATTAGAGAAAATCAAAAATACCCGCTTACTTAATTAGTTTTTTTTTTAAATCGAGAAATCTTTTTTAATCACAATTAAAATATTTTATTGACAGCGACAGGAATTAACCTCAAAGTATGAAAATGATAAGCACTTAGATATTTATTCATATAATTCCATATTACTTACTCCTATTTTTTTTAAGAATGATGAGCTTTGTCAGACGCTTACCAGGAAATATAATAATTTTTTTTAAATATATAACTTACACATATATAAATATATCCTGAGATTTCAAACACAACGAGCCCTGAGACTTAGACATTTGAGCGTAATAATCACAAGTTTATTCTGGATGAAGTCTAATAAGATTTTCTGGTGTGTGCGGTAGGTGGGCGTCTTAATTGCTAGTAGAGTTGGACCCTGAGACGAGGCTAGCGAAGAGACACACCCAAGGCGCTGAATTGGTCAAATCAAACAGCGCGCTTCCACCGACTTCCTGTTACGCATTTCCGTCCCTTTTCACGAAATCACTCCAACAAATATCCAGCAACCGAGAGTAAAGATGTTACACATAAAAAAAAAGTTTCTTCGAAATTACAGCATCGTATTTTGTAGACGGATGTATTCAGTCATTGGCGATTAAAAGAAATGGCATTAGTTGAGCGGATAATGGATATTAAGTTTTGTGTTCGATTGGGAAAAATTGCTACGGAGAATAACGAAATTTTGAAACAGGTGAGTGAAAGAATTAAAATCAACATTACTCTGACTCACCCACAAATAAACCTGAACTAAAATCTCATTCGATGTCATTCGACTCAATTAAAAAAAAAACCTTTTCATACTCCTTTTGACGTCATACATATGTCCTTTCACCTTAGATTTACACCTCCACTCAAACCCATCACTTATATTATGAATTTCAATCAATTTCATATCCTTTCATAAACACGTACAACACTCGTATTTATCCGCAATCAAACCCGCTTTCATACAAAATTCAAACGCTGCTTTCTTTAAGGGGAAGGACTTCAGTTGTTTAACATCTTACATGACATCTAGATGACGTTGACTTTTGCGAAATTTTTGGCACAAATATTTTTCTGAAGATTCCCAAGATGAGCAATAAATTTCTCTCTCGGGTACTCCTCTCAACAAAATTCTCCCCTCAGCGAAATCCGACGCTCGCTAAGGAATGGGGATTGGGGGGGGATCACAATCATAAAATTGGTAGTTCTTTTATCTCTTTCTGGGGAGGGAGGGGTTAAAACAGCAGTGAATCTTGTCTATGGAAGAGTTATTTCTGGACAAAGATCAGTGGTCAAACTTTTCGACTCACGGAACCCTTAAAACTGTAAGATGTTTACCACAGTGTTGGATAAAACGACATGGAGACCCCCTAGGCAGTCCAGTTCTCGGGCCCTGTAGCCTAATAATCTTATTACACAACATTTTAGCAATATATTTCATTGCACAAATAAAATAACAGATAATCAGCGAATTAAAATATATGTAACTAAACACTACTTATTTATTAGAATCTGTAATAAAAACTAATTCTTGCAGCAAAAAATAGCTAAATATTTGGGACCCCTAAAAAGAGTGGGGCCCATAGGCAATCACCTACTCCACCTAATGAGTAATTCGGCACTGGTTTTTGGGGAATTCCATTCTACACTTAGAAGAATATATCTTAAAATAATATTTAAAGTATATAGATAAACATATTTTTGATGTTATATGAGAAGAAAATTTTATGATGTAATGTTAATATTATTTATTCATTGATAATATTAATTTGTGATCCAAATGTCACCTGCGCATGCATCATATTTAGTAACTGAGATATGTGTTCACATTTTTTACACAAACTGTCGGCCCTTGGAAATTATGTGCAGTAGCATTTCATATCCCGCGTTTAATTCGTTTTTATATTTTGTTTTTGTAGACACTCCGTTGAGAAATATTTTTCACTTACTAAATACATTTTTGTGAATGGCATTAAAATGTTCACAGCTATGTGAGAATATCTGCGTATTTTGCAAGAATTGGCAACCTAAAATTTTGATGTTCTAGCTTAAATTTAAATTTTAGCGTTGAATCTCTTGATATGTCGATAAATTGTTCCATCGTCTTCATTATAGGTGTTCCCCCCCCCCCAATGTAAAAGGTTTCAGAATATTATACTAACTAGTATAAAATTATTTTGTGGAACTCGGGATAGCAAACAATAGTATATTCATAACCTAATAGAAAAATAAAGAAAGCTTTAAATTTATTTATTATAAAACAATGAAAGTTTATAAAGTTTTTCACAACAAAGTTATGTATAAATAAATTTTTTAATTTTAATGTATGAGATCATTTTTAGATAATTGTGGTTATACGAATTTCATGAGAAATTGAATCCGTTTTGCATACACATTTATAATTTTTCTTTTCGATTATTTTTTATTGTGACTCGTGGAATCCCAAGGTTCTGTGGAACACAGTTTAAAGATCAATGCTCTAGATAAATGATGTAGAGAACGAAACTGTGTGTGTGTGTGTGATTAATTTTTTCTGAATAAATGATTTTCAAACGAAGAATAGGTGGATTTAAAGCTTTGAAAAATTTAATTTCACGTTTTAATCTGCTGTATTAAATGAACAAACAATATGATACAATTTTACTTTCATGTGATAGAAAAGGGGTTGGGAACCTATTTCACACGCGGCACAATTCTCAGTGGCACTCTGCACTACTCAACAAATGTGTCAGTATTCGAGAGGATGGAAGTTGATAAATTTGTAATGCATCTTATTTGAAATACATCTCCAAAATTATAGACAATTATGAAATGTTGAAAAAATCGGAAAGATAACTCCAAAGATAAATTTACAGCTATTTTGTATATTATTGAACGTCATTTCTGGAGAGATTTAATTGTTTCAAAAGAGAAAATTTTATGCATTGTGCTCTCCGCTTTTGGTTCTACTTATCTAAGTAAAAACTCTTTCCTCATAAAAAAAAATATTTCGAGTCCACATAGAAAATTAACAAAAAATTGCCTCAATTTTCTTCTAAGACCAATTCTTATCTACAAAATATAATTAAATATTTTTCAAACAAAATACGCAAATAATAGCCTCATTACATTACTTTTTATTATAAATAGCAGTATCAATAATATCATGTGTATCTGAAAAATATTTAACAATTTTTAAATAAAGAAAGCACAAACAAAAGAAAAATATAAAAAAATTTTCCCCGGCGTTTCTTAGTACAAATTCTGAAATATATCAACGTTGATAAAAGCGTATAATAATAGATGTGATATATTTTATGATACATATAGATTAAAATACACTTTTTAAATCACATACAGTTATTGATTTTAGTATACAATAACATAAATTTAATATTTATACCGTTGGATAAACATACGATTATTTAATTTTTACCCATATTTGGCAACAAAATAATAGTATTGTTTTATGTAGTGGATGGCACTTGATGTTAATACAGTTTTTTCAAATATTTATTCATTAATTAAATTAATTACCGGTTTTCGACACCAACTTAGATTCGTCTCTATTATTGTAACAATGTAACTGCTAAAACAATGACAAAAGTTGGCGTCGAAAACCAGTTTTTCAAGATAACTAGCCGAACCGGGTGTGCATTGTTACAACAATTCAGACAAATCATGCTTTTTTTCAATTCCTACTATTAGTTCACTCTCTCCCTATACATATATCTGTATATATCTTGTTAAAATTTTCAATCGTTAATAAAGTACTTTCTATTCATTCATTCAAAGTAGGAATTGTCTTAAAATTTGTTTTATATTACTTGTTTCCCTTGAAAATGAAAGTAATCAAACAGGAAATTGGGCTCAAACTTATCGGACGAAAACCTGCAACATCAATTACGATGTACAAATAAATGCATTGAGATCTATTTGCAAAAACTCAGTGAAAGAGTTGAGAAACACACAAATATCTCACTAATCAAATAAATTTAAATCATATTATTTGATTCATTGCATTTTAATTATTATATTACCTATGTTTGTATACATATAAAAATAATAAAAACAATAATAATTCGTTCTGATTTAAATTTTTACTCCAATAAATGCTTGTAATGAATTCAAATCTATCATAGAGATATATATTTTTATATGTGGCCCGCGGAATTGTAATGTTTTTCCGAAATGACTCGCAAGGTCATTTGCGTTGGCCACCCCTGTCCTACGCAGGTATTGAAAATTTATACAGAGCACTCGATCTCTGTCGAGATCATAATCTCTTGTCAGTTAGGAGTTATTGAGTTGACTTTGTTGTTATAATTTGCCCATTTTTGTTATTATTTGGAGGAAATTTGCTATGAAATTGGAAGTGTTTTGATCTTTATGTTAAGAAAGCGACTTTGTTTGCATGTGGTCTGTTGTTTTTCCTATTTTTCTTGTTCACAGTGCGAGCGCCCCACCGAAGCGATTGTCTCACCGCAGTGACATTGATTGATTTATTATCGGGTCGGCCGTGGAGGGAACCTTTCGGTTCTTCTCTGCTGCCTTCCTGGGAACGAAACGAAAATTAGAATTATCGAGTCGCAGCGCGAAGTGCTTATACTCAGTATGAGAAGAATAGGAAAACCATGGAGAGAGTAGTAAAAAATCAACAACCCCGCCGGAGTAGGGGGGAAATGATGGACGGCATCCCGAGCGACACACCTTTAGTGGTGTTGGGCGTGCAAATGGAGGAAGAAGTCAGGAAAGGAAACGATCGCCAAACAAAAGAGAAAATAATCAATCATGAGAGGGCGAGCAGTGACAGTTCACTACGAGTCAGTTTCGGCGCAGTAGAGCGTTTGATGTTGTAAATGTATAAAATTAGTGTTTTATGTAGTAATTAAGGAGGTTTAAGGGGCAAGGCCCACTTTGTGGTAGCATATGCATAATTTAATTTAGGATGTGGATACGTAAATAATGTTTGTGCTTTGATAATGGGGTTATCATGATTTTCAATAGATCTAAAAACATTCCTAGCTAACTTAGTGATGAAACTAGATACCTGCTCCATGTGTAAATCGTTGTGTATCACATCATTTCTAACGTACAAAGGTGCGTTAGTCATGATGCGAAGTATTTTATTTTGACCAACTTGAACTTTTTTCATGTGGGTGGGGGCTGCAGCTCCCCAGACAGGGGCGGCATAGGTAATCACTGGGCGTAAAATTTGCTTGTAAAGAATAACTTTATTTTCTAGAGAGAGAGGAGACTTTCTTCCAACAAGGGAGATAGCTAAATGAATTCTTCCCCATAACTTTTCTGCGAGATAGTCGATGTGTTTTCTGAAAGTTGGTCTGCTATCTAAGTGTAAGCCCAGGTACTTGACCACCGGAACAAACTGGATATTGTCATCAAAGAGTGTGAGTTGGAATGGAGGGTCGATGACCCCCCCCTTCCGAAAGACTATTGCTTGAGATTTGTCAACATTAATTGCAATTCTCCGATCTGTAAGCCAATTTTCTAAAGTATCTAGGAATCTTTGTATAGCTTTCAATGAGTATTTGAGCTGAGAACCCTGTGCTAACACCGCGGAGTCATCCTTGAACAGGCAGGTACTAACTGTGGGGTGGTGTGGAAAGTCGTGAGTGTAGATGTTGTACAAACACGGTGAAAGGGTACTAACCTGGGGAGTGCCGCTTTGGCAAGCTCCGTAATTTGAGTAATCATTATTTACACGAACCCGAAATGTTCTATTTTGTAAATAATTATGTATAATTTTAACTAGATACCCAGGGAAGTTGAGTTTAATTAACTTGTATGTGAGGCCATCATGCCACATCTTGTCGAATGCCCTCTTGACATCAAGAAAGACACCGACAGTGTATAGTTAGCTAGCGAATACTTCATTAATGATATTTGTAACACGTATCAGTTGGTGTAGTGTGGAATGGCCCTCCCGGAATCCGTGTTGTTCCGGGGGAATGCAATCTATGGCTTTGCAGTGCGTTTGTATTCTCGTTAAAATTATTCTTTCGAAAATCTTAGCAGTGGCGTTTAATAAACTAATTGGTCTGTAGCCTTGTGGAAACGTGTGATTTTTGCCCTGGTTTCTGCAGCATGACTACATTTGCTTGCTTCCACGGTGTAGGAAAGTGATTTTTAATGAGGCATTGATTGTAAATCTTAGTTAAATGTGTAATAGCATTTAAAGTTAAGTATTTAAGAGCAATATTAGGAATTTGATCTGGACAGCAGCTTTTCTATTCTGCAGTTTCTTAATAATGCCTCGTACTTCAGAAGGAGAAGTGAGTGGAGGTGGTGTGTCTGTTGTGAAGTTGTCGAAATAGTTAAAAACTAAGTTTTCGACTTCTTCTAACTTGTAGTCACTGTAGGGTTCTGCATTTTCCTGAAAAGTGACTTCAAGTGTCTCTTTGAAAGCCTCCGCCTTATCGAAATCTGAATAAACCAACCCACTCGAACCATGGAGGGGTGGAATGGCCGTAGCTTTTTTAGTGATCTTTTTATGCAAGTTATAGAGGGAATTGTCCTGAGGATTTAAAGTAGATAAGAAATTTTTTCAGATCCTGTTTTTATGTTGGTCGATTTTTATCCTGATCTGTCTAATGAGAGCATTTACTTCACGTTTGTATGGTGGGTATCTGGTTTGATTCCCGAGTTTTCTAAATCTGTTTTTAGCCCTAATGAGCTCTCTTATGTTGTCAGGAAGGCGGAGGTGAGGCGTGTTAAATATTCTAGTGGAAGTGGAAGCAGAAATAGCATTAGCAATCGTACTGGTAAAATTTTGAACGGCTGCATCCAAACCATCTATCCTGGGGTTACCGGGTATGTTGTGATAAACTATATCTTGAAAATTAGTCCAGTTTGTAGTTTTTAAAGTTCTAAGTATATCTGGTAACACATTATTGGTAGCAATATCAAAGATAACTGGATCGTGATCACTGCCAAGAGTATTAATTGTAAAAACATCAGTGTGAGCCAAATTAACTGCAAAGCCGATGTCCAAAATGTTGTTAGTACGATAGGTGTTGAAATGAATTGGAGTGTCAGGAGCGATAATATCCAATGCAGACCCAACAGCCCAATTGCATAGAATATTACCATTAGTATTTGACCTGCCTGGATTCCAGCTCGGGTGTTTGGCGTTGAAATCACCGAATAGAAAGGCTTTGTTGTTATGATTGAGAATTGCATCTAATTCCGTAGTATTAATGGAGCCGTGTGGAGATCTATAGATACACGCCACAGTAATATTTGTGTTGTTTCCTGTTTGTAAGACAACCGATGTATTTTCAAAGGTGTGTGAGGTATTAACAATGGCGAGATGTCTGATGGAATTTTTCACAAAGATGGCAGTGCCACCTCCTCTATGTGTTGTACGATCACTTCTGTGACAAGTGTAGTTTGGAATGCTAACTTGGTCCGAAGGACGAAGGTGAGTTTCTTGGATCCCGATTACGTCGGGATGATAATCTAAAATACAGTCTTTAAGTTCTTCTAAGCTTCTTTTCAAGCCATTAGCATTACAGCTAAAAAAACCTGAGAGAGTTCCTGTTCGCGTTAGTGTTCAATTTTAGTTTTAAATTTTAGTTTGAAGGATGGACAGCATTTGTCCCCACTGCGTCATCATTTGAGCCATCTGAGACATCAAACTAGCTGTGTCGACTGATTCTTGTTTTGTTTTCTTCTTTTCTTCTTAACTGCAGCTGAGTACAGTTGTTGGGGTGGTGTGGTGTTCTGGGCGCGAGCACCGGTGTTCACCTGTCGGACTGGTTTACTTGTTTGATTTTTCTTGTTGTTTGTGTTGTTATGGGAATTCTTGGGGCATCCTGAGTAATTTGCAGGGTGCGGTCCGCTGCAATTTGCACATTTAGCTGGGCCCTTAATGGGTTTTTTACAATCAGAGGTGAAATGACCCCCTGAACATTTCAGACATCTAGGTGCTCTGTTGCAAAACCTAGAGTGATGATAAAATTCCTGGCATCTATAGCACTGAGGAGGCATTTTAGATTTATTTAGAGGCTCAGGATTAACTCTAAAAAATCCTATGTGAGTAATATTGAATATACCCTGATTATCAGGGTTCCTAGGAATTGTTACCAAAAACATTGGCATGTTTGTTGAGTTCGCTTGTTTTTCAACAAGGTGATGTGACTGGGATCGAACCCGAAGCCACGGAGTTCCTGCATGAGTTCATTTTGATCAAAATCGGTGGGTAACCCTCTGATCACGCATTTTAATTGTTTGTTGGGGTCCATCTCGAACGTGTGTGACCGCAACTTATGTTCCGCAATGTAAGCTTGGATTGTCTATGCTCAATGACTGACTGGGAAAATGCGGAGTTTCCCGTTTTGAAAGCGCCCTTCGAGTGGCGTACCCGTGTGCTTGCCTAACTGGTCGAGAAGCTCGGTTGAGTTTCTGCCTGCGTCAATGACAATAGAGGCAACTCGTTTCTTGTTGGTGACTAGAATAAATTCACCCTCATCTAAATTTGAAGGATCGTCGCCGGTATCGGCTGCTCCCCCCGACACGCCAGGAACGGCGACGGGAGTGGCGTCCTTCTGTGTCATTTGTATATCCGAGCTATCATCGGAGTCGTAGTCTTCCATAGCCGAAGTTTCGCCTTCGGAAAGAGTGGAAGTGAGTGGGGGGAGCGATTGCTCCGAACGTGGCTTTTTTCCCTGACCGCCCGGAGTAGGTGAACCGGTCTGCCTTCCCGGGTGAGAGTGACCGCCAAGGCGGCCGTGCTTAGATTTTTTTGTGAGTGAGTTGGTTGTCCAATCAGGAGTCAGCCTCTCGAAGGGGGCCGGGTTTAGAAGGTGAAACCTCTCCTCACCTACGCCTCCCCGGTCTGGGGTCATGCAGCAAAAACTAATGTCAACTTTATTGAAAGCTCACAAAATGTTATTTTAAGACAAATTCTCAACGCAAGCTGGTACATGAGAAATGTAGATCTCAGAGCAGCTTGCGGTATCTCCACTATCAGGCAAACCATTCGCAAACTAGCAATTAATTTCTTCAGTAAAATTGACAATCACGATAATCCCTCTATTAAAAGTATCACCCCCTATACCTCTCATTTCTCTGTCAGAAGACCAAGAGACATCTGGGTCAATCCTGATTTCAATTAATTTCTCCTTTCTACCGTATTTCCATCTTATTTTTAACTTGTCACTTTCTCTTATCAATCAATCACTCCCTCTCCCTGCGATCAGATTTTCTCAAATCGCAGGCATTCACCGATTGGATAATCCATTAACTGAATTCTTGTCTCGACCAATCCGATAACTACCTCTCACTCCCCGACCAAATTCATCTTCGCAAGTATCTTTTTTCCCGCGCTTTGACCGTTGGTTTCTGCTGCAACCAGATTGGCTAGGCTATGCCCCGCCTACTTCAAGATTCCTCCGATGTTTATTTTTGAGCTCTTAAAAGAGCTTTTTCTTTTATCATTTTCCAGTTTAATTTCACTACTATAATTATTTAAATGCACTTAATTAATAGCTAGCATTAATCTTAATTATTGGCAATATGGGCAGATGTAGCAAATTTACAATGGGCAATAGTAGAATTTCTCACAGTCGTCTTACAATTCCTGAAAGGAGGTTAGAGTCCGTCAGGACTAGGTACTCCAATCAACACAATCCACGACAGGTTAAGAGAAATTCGTTTTAGGTTAGCGGGAAGTTCATGTTCATTAGGATATTTCGGGGTCTATTAAAGTTGGTATCAGGAGTATATTTTTCTATTTTTCTTATGGAGCTGTTATCTGAATTATCTGTATTATTAAAGAATTTTGTTGCTATTTTCTGGAAGGTTTCCCTTAGAGTTTTGAGGCGTACAGCGTGTCTAAGACTTCTGTTCCTCATAAACCACCGGGCTTTTGTTATTTTTCTTATAATTACGTTCTGTGACTGTTCTAAAATCTTGATAGTTGAGGGAGCGGCATGACTCCAGATTGGGCAA
>BMAO01012804.1:0-17858 GCA_019973975.1 Trichonephila clavata
TCATATATAAATTGAAGTATAGAGAGGAAGGTAAATAGAGCTGAAACAAAGCACGTTTTATGATTTAATGTTCTTTTTAATGATTTCCATTTTTATGCCTAGTACTAACATATTAATTCTTAAAAAATCAATTTATTTTATATTTTTCTTTAACTAAGCATAGTAACTAACTAAATTAAATTAAAAAGATATTAGCAACTTTTATTTTTTATTATAAATGGAACGTAGTTATCGTTCTTGAATTATGAAAAATATACACTGTGAAAGAGTTTTTCCGTTGTATTTTAACGCACGTTAAATTCCTTCGACTTTTTCTATAGATAATATAATCACTGAAGCTCGTTGAATTTTGATGCGCGATTTCTAAAAATTGCCAAGATTAGAAAATGTACCTTATAAATTTTACCCCATCTCATAATCAGTCTAAAAAAGGCAGATCAGTTTTTGTTTCAGACTCATTTTTTTCAGAAACTCAATATTAATTCGTGACATTTTCTAAAAATGCAATCGATTAATGACATTGGAATTGTTTTTCAATTATGTGTCTTTATACAGTTAGAGTTAATAAATCTAGGACAAAGAGTTTAATGCTAATTCGTTCATAATTGTTTGAACGTATCAGAAATTAAGTTAGAGACCAATCTAAGGACAAAAAGGAATAAGTTAAAAATGAAAAGAGTGATCATTAAAAACCTCTTGCAAAACATTTTTTTTTATTTGTACATAACTTCGAATTATCACTCGTTAATTTCTGAACGGTAGAGGGATATGGTTATAAAAGGATAACTTATAATTTTGTTAATAAGCAAAATATTATTTTAAAATGCAATTGAAAATTATCTTGGTGTATGTATTTTTTAGCTTCGCAGAGTTAAAAAGAAGTAAGTCCTGCAAAGTTACAATTCCAAACAAGCATAATATCATTACATAATCAAAGCTGTTTCGCAGTTATTCATTCATTTTGTATAAAACATGAGTTAATACATTTAACACAAAAATATTGTTTTTTTTTATATTCTAATAGCTAATTATTTTTATATTAAAATTAATTTGTGTGTGTGATTACGAGATTGCATCGTTCAGTTAATTGTGGAAGCTGTGTAATGTTGGGCACTATTCTAAAAATATTTTATGAGGTGGTTCGTTTGGGCTGTTTTTCTCTTTAAAAAAAATTCTCAGCTAGATCCTCGTGATTATGTGTGTTAAATTGTAAGTACAAAACAATAATTTGCATTTTTTCATATTCGTAAACAGTTCGTTCGTTCAAATGAAAAGCATTATCACTCCTTCGAATATCCAATGTAGAATAAAAATATTTCCTTTTTAAAAAACAATTATTCTTTTCCATCCCCATCAATTTTTGAATGTAACCCTTTTTCAGATTTTGAATAAATCCTGATATTAGGTGTTATGCGGATAATAAGCAGGTTATTATTACTTTTTTTTCTGTTTTGCAATATTGTTTATCGACGTAAAATTTACGCATTGTGAGAATATTAAGATGAATAACTACCTTTGGAACCATGATTTTAAAAGGTATAAAGGAATAATTTTTTCGATATTTAGTGTCAGTTGAAGTAGAATATATATGTGAAATTGTTTGAAGAATATTATTACAAGAAAAAATTATTTCATTGCAGCAATTTTTTTGGCAAAAAATGAAGAAGGAATGACATATTTTCAAACCATTCTTTTTTTTTAAATCAAAAGCTTTAAAAATAATATTTTACCTTTATATAGCTGAGACTTCTGTACCGGGGTTGAACTGAAATTTCTGAAATACATAATTTAAAAGTAGATTTATTTACATTTTATTTTATCAGGTGGAAGAAATTTTAACAGAAGTCCGTTATTATTATAACTGACCAAAACTCTGAAAACAACGAGAATTTTTCAAAAATTGTAGTTCAATCCCGGTATAGAAGTCCTATAGGCACAATATAACTGTTGCTGAAGCATTTTTCATAAAGAAGAATGTTTTGAAACTGTCATTCTTTCTTCATTTTTTCTTCCAAAATTTTCCTTTTAAATAATTTTTTCTTGTTATTTTTTTACAAAACAATTTCATATATGTATTCCAATTTAACTGACACTAAATATCAAAAAATTATTCATTTATACACTTTTTCAAAATCACGGTTCCGAACGTAATCAGTCACCTTAACACGCAGACAATAAGGTACTTTATTCCTTTTTTCTCCCCTTAAACACTTCCAATTTTTTATGATTAAAATGATTTAAGTATGCATTTCATTTGAAAATTTTAAGTACTTTTTTTACAAATTCGGTTTCTTCTAACCGGAAGTATGAAAGGATAATTTTAACAAACTGCCATCAATTGTAATTTATGAAAATTTTTGGCGCACTTCAAGGAAATGAAACACTTGTGCACATCATTAGACGAGTCTTTTCACTCAAACGCCTGGAGTCCTAAAACAATTATACCAGGAAGTAAATAATTAAAAGATGTGTATAACATGTATCTGAAGGATTTGTGAGGAAATATTCGTTGACCTTCGAGAGAGTTCCTTCTCTGTACAGTTGATGAATGTCGTCAAACATGACGAAGGCTGTTCAAAGAATGAATTAAATTTTTTTTAAAATCAAGTAATTTTATAGTTAAAATTTATTTGAACACATTTAATATTTTGTCAGTTTTAAATTTGTTGCAATGATAATGAAAGCGCCGTATGTTAATAAATGTAAATGTGAACGCTGCAGACACAAGAAATTATTTGCTTGAAACGTCAAAATAATATTATACAAACTAAGTAGTAGTTTTTATAGAATGAACACTTTAAAGGAATTGTAAGAAAAAAAGATTTTTAGTGCTGTTTTTTGAAGAAATTAGGTATTATTTATAATTATTATTTATTTAAATTTTTAATATGAAAAAACTGCATGTAACAAAAAAATTGGCAGTTATAGACTGCCGATAGAAGTGAAAACTTAGAATTTTAAGGATTAAAATTTGAATTTTCATAATGTTTGAATTGAAATTATCAACATCAATCTGGTTTTCACATCTATTGACACTCCGAGCAACAACTAAATGCATGTTTATATGGTTTTTTATTATTCAAATATATTACGGGGGGCTGTACAAGAGCATGACAAAATATAAATACAATTCAATTGAAATAACAATTAATATACAATCATATTATTTATGGATAGTATTTGTATTTACTTAAATTTCAATGTACTTGATTTTTAACATATTTTAAGTGTTTGCATCATTGTCATCATTAATTTCAACAATACTTAGACTTTTTGTACTTTCAATTATTTCATTTTCTTCTAAAATAGATACAATAGGTTTATGGTAACTAAAGTAAGAAAGGAAAATGATTGATTCAAATTTATCTAAGTACGGCCTAAAAACCGCATCGATCGTCGTTTTATATTTTGTAGTACTGAGTTTTCGATCATTGGACATATTTAAATTGAGTGTTTCATATCGTACATTATCATATTTTTCGCCAAATCTTTTTTCGAGTATTTCAGAACCTTCTTTTGTATAAATCATAAAATTTTCGAATAAAAACAGTTGTATCAGTCTCATAGATTTTCCAGGCGAAATATAAACGGCAACCATTACTATATATTGCCCATTCTCGGAATCGCAACGAGCAACGCATATGTCGCCTATATCAGAAACATTATGACCAATGCTTCTAGTGAATTTAGTATGTATGTCCATATGTGAAGGAATGAAGTGTGACGTATCTTGAGTATTGTGATAAATAGCTACGCCTGCTGCTGGAACTTCGGGTCATTTTTAACTTACAACAAAGTTGATATTCGGAACATCAAGTGGTTCTTTGTTTTTCATACGAATTTCTGACAAAAGCAGAATATTTGACTTTCTTACGATAGCATCATTTTTAGGTCAGCTCCATGCGCATGCAAACTTTGACAATTGAATGAAAATATCGATAATCCTTTCTAGTTGGAGATGAGTTGTAGAAAAGTTTTGGTGACCGTTTGTAGTGTATTGTTTTGTAACCTTTTCAATTCTAACGTTAGATCCTCTCTATGACTTGTTGATCTATGATGTTTATCTGTTTCTGAAGCATTTTGAGGTGTTACTGTTCTACCAATCCAAAATTTCCAGCTGCTGCTGATATTTTCTTGAGAAACCAAAAATAAACCTTGAATCCTCGTTACTCTTGTTAAAGCTACATATACTAATTCTCAGGATGTTTGCGAACGTATTCGTAGACAATAACATAATAAGTACCTCCCTGTGATTTGGGAATAGTCATTGCCAAAGCAGAAATAAGGGGGGAAATGTTAAGAATCTAAGCAACTATGAAAAACGGATATTTAAAATAATCCTAATTCCCTGACAATATTTATTCGTAAATTTCTAATAATAGAATCGAATAATATAAAATTCTAGATAATCATTTTGCAAAGAATAGTAGAGCATATATTTTATTTTTGACAATTTAAATAAATTAATAATGATTTCGAAATATTAAATTTTTAAATAAAATAAAATATTTAATAAAATAAGTCGGAGCCGTTTCCATTATTTTACACTAAAGATTTTAATGATATAAGGTAATAAACTATAATTTTGCATTAATAGCCATATTTTAAACTTCAACACATTAATCTTGAATTATTAGATTTTATGAAATTTTTAATTTCAAAATCCACGATAAGATTATGATTGAACAACTAGAAGTCTGTTTTACCACGGTAGTAAGAAAACGTCTAAGCCACTGTGAAATACTAATCTGCACTGCAGAGGTTAAATATTATGGAATAAATAATACAAAATTTTCAAACGCCAGAATAAATACGAAGATTTAAAATAATTTTTAATGTAAAATTTTCATACGCCAAAATAAATGCGAGTATTTATAAAATAATTTTCTGTTATTTATTTTTAAGCTTAAAAATATTAGTATATTTATTTAGTACTCACTATTGTACTGGAAACGATTCTTCAATTAAACGATTCAAATAGTAATCAAACAAAAACACTATTTTAATAATGCACAGTATATACACATTGAATTTTTGACAAAATCCATTCAGTTTCACTTATAAGGTATACACAGCACTATACGTCAACTGTATAGCTGCAGATATTCTGCTATTTAAGCATGTCGGTGACGCGAACGCACGAGATTTCACCCATCCAAAACGTGTCTTAAGGCGAACAGCACACTGCGCGTGCGCCAGTCAGAGCATGTCGTGACGCAAACCCATAAGATTTTCCCCTACCAAAAAGTCAATTTTATTCAATATTCCTACTATTATTGTGTGTGTGTGTAGCTCACTCTCTCTCTCTATATTTATCTTGTTCAAATTTTCAATCGTTAAAAAAATACTTTCTATTATTCATCCAGTCAAGTTCAAATAATTTTTTTATAAACTTGTTGTGAATGACACTTGATGTTAATACAGTTTTTTCAAATATTAATTTAAATTAATTACCGGTTTTCGACGCCAACTTAGATTTGTCTCCATTGTTGTAACAATGTAAATGTTAAAACAATGACAAAAGTTGGCGTCGAAAACCGGTTTTTCAGCCAAACCGAGTGTGCGTTGTTACAACTATACACACCCGGCAAACGAGGTTCCAAAATCATGCTCATTTTTCAATTCCTACAATTAGTTCACTCTCTCCCTATATATATATCTTGTTCAAATTTTCAATCATTAATAAAATACTTTCTATTCACCCATTCAAAGTAGGAATTGACTTAATTGTTTTTTTACATATATTGCTTGTTTTTGTTCTGATGATATATTATGTAAAGAATGCTACAATATATCTAAAAATGATACTTGTGGAAATTATTAATATAAAGTGTATATTTTTGAACATAAAATGTCATTTGATATTATTTTCCATTAGGATTTTACATTGTTTGAATTCTTCTTTTGTATTAAGCTTTAGAGGCACGAAATTTTAGAATTTATTCAAAGTCATGTTTCACAGAAATTTTATTTCGTTTTAAATTGCCCATATAGTTGATGTATTTTTTTAAAAATAAAGGACCGACATATATGTTGAAATTAACACAAACGAGCACATTTATAACATTTGTTTATGGTATTACCAATTACTTAACGTTAGTTAAACAAAAAATGTACTTGCTCGCACCTTCGAGGGGGATTCAAAAAATATCTCATCATACATATTCACGTATAAAAACGATTTAGCACTTTTAATATTGCCGTGCCTTATAGAATTTATGCATGGAATTGTTAAGTTTCTGATAGTTTAATAGATTTGTATATTTTTTGTATTCCCTGCTTAACAGTTCAATAATAAAATGTTTTTAAAAATGTTCTTTGTTGTTGTTGGTCTGACGTAGTCAGATCGAGGTCCACGAAATTCATCATGGCATCGGGCTATATTGTACGCCTGTCGTTAGCCAAAGCTTTGAGCACCATGCAGGTGACAGTACGATTTGGCTCAGTTCTACCCGAATTTTGAGGGAGAACAACCCTTGGAGTGGTCAAGGGCTTTCCACCTCTTTCCCTTCCACCAACCTCACGAGAGGACTTGCGACTCGATAACTATTTAGAGTACCCCCATGCCGCAAAGGCATAACACATTTACAAACATCTATGCCTTCTCCGGGATTCGAACCCAGGACCTACGGCACGGTAGTCAGTGTCGCTAACCACTATACCGAATGGGCGATAAAATGTTCTTTTAAATATTTAAACAAGTAACTTTGAAATTGAGATGTATGTTACTACAGTAAATAAAATATTTTTCTAGATAACACTTACCTGATAGAAAAATGTCTTTGACTTAATTTTTTTCCGCATTTTTCTAATATTTTTAATCTCGAATACTCTCCTCGTCATTTTATGGACTTCACCTTGATCGAGATATATAAATAAAGCAATAAAAATTACATTTTATGTATGAAGAAAATTATTTTAGTTCGATTGATCTTTCTTTCTGAGAATTCAAACCAGTTTGAATTTGATTTTTATTAATTACATCACTTTATAAAAAATTTACTGTTTTTTTAGCGCTTTTTTAAAATTTTAGATCCTACTAAAAATTTTCGGGTTTTTTACTTTAAAAAAAATACAAAATGCTTACACTGTAAAATAAAATGTTCTTAAGCTTTGTAGGATAGACAATATATAATGCTATTGTTTATGTAAAACCATATTTATATAATTTTCATTGTTTCTTATATTTACTTTCTTGAAGAAGAGAAAATGGCTGTTCGAAATTTTTTCAGCGGTCTTTGTGTACTCGTAATTCAATATCACTTAGCAGACAAATAAATTTTGGATAGCTTGAAATTTATGAATTTCTTTTTAGAAAATATTTCTGGGTATATTTTAAAATTTTATTTATTCCATATTATACAATGAATTAATGTTGTGATGGCTGTGTTGTTGCTTTAAGCAGATTTAAGAGATGTATTTCTTTAATTCTTCTAAATAGAAGGCTATTTAAGCCTTCGTTTTTCTGTTCTTCTGTGAAACTGTTTTTAGTTCTTAAATTAATATTTATTTACTGGTTCAAAATAGTTTTTATTCTTAAGATGGTTTTATATTTATAATTTTTATTCCCCTGTTCCTTTTACAGTTTTAAAATCATCTGCAAAAATAAACTTTATAACTTTACACTTAAGAATCATGTCGAATATAATATTCAAGTATTGTTTTACAATAATGACCTTCTAAGAACCCAAAAAACGAAGTGTGAATATCTGAAATTAATATATCTGGTAATAAATATCTGAAAGTTAAGTGTGTGTGTCGGGGGGGGGGGGGTACCTACGTCTTTATCTGGAAGTGACCATAATAGGGCACTCGAGATTGGCGAAAAATTTCAGCTAAAAATAGTTGTCTGCAAAATATTCCCAAACACAGAAAAAAAAAATGAAAAGAATATTTTTGATATCTAATCAGATAAGAGGAAAAAATGCTGAAAGATTTCTACTAAAGAAAGATCACCTGGCCTCCAAAGATTTTAGTACAACCAGTTTTTTATCGCTCACCAAAAAAATAAATAAAAGCAAAAATGTGGTTCATATGAATGACCATTGTAAATTCAGTAAAATATTGTAAACTAATCATACGTTAAGATCATTATAGTATAAGATAGTTTGATAGTATAAGAGTTTGATAGTAATAAGAGTTTTTTTAAGAATTTTTCATTTTTGCAGTATTGGAGAAAACTGCAAATATCTCGCCTTTGAAAGCTGTGGAATTTTTTTAATTATAGATTCTTCTTTGTAGTGGCGAATACAAACATTTTTCCGGGGGTCCAGACCCGAGGACCCCTCCCCCCTCTCTTGTGTAGGCGTTTTATTATGTTGTCCAAAGATCAATTAAGGATTCTTTTGAATTTAGGTCTAGCATACGATGCATGAAGGAACTCTGCACTGAAATAACGGGATATCCCCCTTTTCTTCATATGTGGCATCGTATGTTGGTCATATTAATGAAGAATTCATCCTAATGAATTATAATGCTCGACCTCATCAAGCATGGCATGTGGAAGGTCACGGTTTGGAGCAAATGGAAAGACCAGCAAGATCTCCAGACTTAATGATATGACATAGCATTTTTGTATGTGACTATCTCATCAGACTTAAGTTCTCCTCCGAGGTCGTGAAATAAGTTGGAATATGGGTTACCCCATGTATAAGCATCGTTTCTCGTTCCAGGGTTGGCAATTGACGGTTTAGGAATTCGATTATGCACTGCAATACTAGAAGGAAAGGATACGTTCCTTTTTTTTTAAAGCTGTTTTTTTTTATCAAAGTGAATTTAGCATAAGATCTAATGATTGTTTGTAAAAATTATGTAAAATTCAGTAGATGATCGTTTTCCTGTATAATTTTTTATAAATTTTATGTTCATTAGTCTTAAAATAGACGCAAAAATATAGGTTGTACCTTAATTTTTGAGTTTAAGAACTTTTACGGTAAGTAATTTATTAATCACTGGAAACTTTGCTCTTGAGTTTCTGATAAATAATTATTAAATATAGATGTATTAAAAATATAAAATAACTTGCAACACATGATTAATTTATGATTAACAGCATAATTTATTTTTAATTGTAATTTATTTTGTTATATTTTAATCTTCACCTATGTGGACAAAATTTCTTTTAAAAATTTGACCGTTTGGAATAATGTGCTCAATATTATCTTCTCGATAGTTTCATTAAGATACACTGCAAACAGTTCCAATAAAAGACAATTTTGGATATGTCTCTGGTTTATGAATATTTTGTTATTGGTTTTGTAATCGGAACATGTCATTGTCTTGAACAGAATATGACGACGAAACTGGTTTCATTTGGACTGGATTAATATTTAAAGTGAAAGTATCTTTGTAACAGGCCTTGTAATTGTGAATCACAATGGGATGATGAAATCGCCATCTGAAGATGACAAATGAATCTGGCAGAATTAAAGATAATAGATATTTGAAATGCGGATGAAATATATTGAAAGAGGAGAAAAGAGAAATTTCTATTCACGCGCGTTTTGAAATATATATCCTATTTAAGGGTGATTGTCTGAATTTCTCTTTAGAGTGGGATGTAGTGAAAGAGAAAAGTAATGAGGAACAATAATTTTATGTTCATTCGATGGCATCAATAAAATGAGAGAGATGATAATCTTATAAAAACCATCCTATCGTATGTGTGCGCCAAACACCCCAATTTTGAGGGCCTAAATTTTGAATTGGGTACTTTTTATTTTGCGAAAAGTTACCGTTTAGGTGAATTTTTTCTTTCAGGTTTTTAAATTTTCTTCTGTGAAGTAGTGTATTTGTTGGAATTCGCGAAATTAATATCAAAGAGATATAATTTTCAAACTTATATTTTAAAACTTATAATTTACCATCAATAAAAAAAATCGATATTTTTGATATAATATGTAACATAGCGTGACACAATGCTGTCAATAAAATACCAACGGACTCTATTGTATTTCGTATAAAAACTGAACCGGATAACTTAAAAAAATATATGAACAAATGAAGCTGTATATGTGCTTATTTGTTATTTAGCTTTTGTTGTAAAGATTCCCTCCCCTTCCCATGACCACGAAATCTGAATTGCTGCGTGACTTGGGCCAAGGCCATTAGTATAGCTTTTAACAGTATGCGTGTTGGGAGTGGTACTGGATTTATGGTTTAATGGTACGTTGGTTATGATGTTGTTTAATGTCTTTGCTCTCTAGGGTTCCATTTTTGGGAAGTATCTGTTGATTTTTCTTTTTAGTTTCATGGAACGCTTGCCCTATCACTTTCAATCTGAATCCTTTGTGAAGCGAATCCTCATTTGCTTCTAGTATTACTTTTTATGTGATATTCCCAACAAAAGTAAAGATTACTTTGTTTAATTTTTTCTTCTACTGTGTTCGGATTTTATATGTATGCGTATTTTAATGAATTCTTAGTTTTTTCCCCTTCATTTTTTCCCCATTTTATTTTGTATTTACATTTGGACCTTGTTTGATTATATTTCTACTCAAACATAGTACAAGTCTGCTAATTACATTACAAACCAATTTTAAATACATATCAATGCTAAAGGATAAGTTAAAAACATGTTATTGCCCCCCCCCCTAAAATAATTTCATATGCAGATTAATTCTATAAGATTTGTGTGTACCTCCTTCTTCCCTCTTGACAACGGTAGCCGAATGATCAAGTTCGCGAATTCGAAGTCAGCATTGTTTAAGTCAAGTCGTGCGTCCGAGTCTTGGTGCCACTGAAGACATACTGTGTAGACTGACGTAATGTACAACCCCGTATCGGTGGGTGGGGCAGGATTCGAAGCCTGACTAACGCAAAGTACGGCTTGAGTCCCCAAACCTGACTTTGCAGGGAGACCCTAATATTCTCAGAAACGCCACTGCATGTAGACGGATGACGCATGTCAAATACACTCATGTCCATAAATTAAGGATAATGAAGTTCAGGCAAAGAAAGAGACAGAAGCAAAACAAATTTGACTTATTTGTAAAGTCTATTTATTAAACAATAGGTAAAGAGCAAAAAAGATGCTATATGTTTGACATAACATCTATATCTATACAAATAAATAAAATTGAAGTGTCTGTTTGTAATTTCAAATTAGCAGCTTTTTACTTAATGCACTAAAAGTATATACGGTACTCATAACAAAAAACCAATTTAAAAAATTTTTGTCTTTCTGTCTGTCTGTTTGTTCCGGCTAATCTCGGAAACGGCTGGTGCGATTTTAAAAATTCTTTCACTAATGGAAAGCTACATTAACGGGGAGTAACATAGGCTATATTTTATTCCCGTATTCTTACGGGAACGGAAACTATACGGGTGAACGTGAAACTGAATGCCAAGATGAACGCCAAACTAAACCCCAAGCTGAGCTAATGAAGTCGTTGTTTTGGTTACTGGCGACCGATGCTCTTCATGAGACATAATAGTGTTACGCGCACATGATAATACGCTGACACGTGCCATAATTTTTTTTTTATGATAGTTATCTCACTGTTCAGTTAAGTAGAGCATCGGCTGTTTCGTATGCACTTTTAAAAATAATAAATCAAGGCTTCATAAGCAAAAAGCAATGCAAGAAACAAAAAATTGATAAGTTTTACGGTTAGTTTTAATCCTTTATTTTTTTTTTTTTATTTACATTTTTAGTCACATTTAAACAATAGTTATTATTTGCTTAATATTTATATTGTAATCGAAGAATAATATTTTTCAAGGTATCTTTCATTTTTCTACCTCTCTGTTTTTCTTAATTCAAATTGTTCTTAATTTCTTAATTGTGAGTTTCTTTAATGTGGCGTTGCAGGGGCTCAAGTGGCGTTATAGATAATTATCCCCATTTTTAAACTATTAGACGTACAGTCTTGAAATTTGATAAGCAGATTCCTTTCGTAAAGTAGAGAACCGCTACAAAATGGGTTTTCGCGAATATAAACTACCAAGTTTAATTTCGGGAGATTAAGAGGCGTAATTCGATAAATATTTCCATTTTAAACTATTTGATCATCCTGCTTGAAAATTGGTAGGCATGTTCCTTTCATGGAATAGAGTTCCTCTAACAAAGAGTAAAACGAAAATTGACCCCAAGGAGGGTGCGAGGGTCAAGAGGAGTTACAGAAAAAAATTCTGTTTTTAATTGTTAGACCCATATACTTGAAATTTGTTAAGCATGTTTCTTTTGTTGAATAGGGATCCACTAAGAATGTATTTTAAGCAAATCAAGTTCTGGGGGGGTGCAGGGGTTACTGGGACGTATTGACAAAAAAAATTACTTTTTTCGAGCTACAAGGACTATAATAATGAAATTTGGTTTGCATTTTTCTTTTGTTGAGTTGAAATCCGCTAAGAGCGGTTATTTTGGAAAACGGCTCTCAACGGGATTACGGGGATATTGATAGTAAAACTTTTTTTTTCCTGTTAGATTTAGACTTGAAATTTGGCTTGCATGTTCAATTTACGGAGTAGAGATCCACCGAAAATTGGTTTTGCGGGAATCCACTTGGTTTTTGGGTTACGAAAGAGCAAACATCATTCTATGCTTCAATTTTAGAGATTTTTAGAAAACACAAATTAGATGAGTTCTGCCCCTTTTTTTTTTATCAACAGGCGACAGTTACAGGTATAAGTATATTTTTCAATACAATCGAATTCTTAATGCAGGACTTAGATATCAATAATTTATACATATATATAAGCAGTAAAAATTTATAAAACATCATGAAATTCCCAGCGAAGCGGGCGGGTAACAGCTAGTAATTAATAAAAATTGCGATTTTTACTCCCTAGAGCAAATTTCAAAAAAGAACCTATTTACAAAAAACAGTATAACAGGGTTAGTATGATGGTTAATACGGAGTATGTCTCCCGGAGGATGCAATACAGGCCTTACAACGCCTACGCATGCTGAGTATCAAATTATCAATCTGATCTTGGGGAATGTTACACCTCTCATCAAGCAATGCCCTCCGAAGTTCCGGTAGACAGGTGGGAGGGGGTTGACGGGCTGCAATTCGTCGGCCAAGCATATCCCACACATGCTCTATTGGATTCAAGTCAGGCGAGTATGCTGGCCAATCCATACGGGTGATATCCTCCGATTGAAGGCTTTCGTCTACAATGTTTGCACGGTGAGAGGATGGGCGTTGTCATCCATAAACAGAAATTCAGCGCCCATGGCGCCCCGAAACAAACGTACATGTTGTTCCAGAATGACATCCCGATAGATGTGGCCTGTCATCGTTACACTCTGAACATGCAGGTCAGTTCTGGAACCAAGAATAATTCCTCCCCAAACGAGCCATCCTACACCACCGTAACGGTGTCGTTTAATAGTGTTCTCTTGGTGGTAACGGGTACCTGGCGCTCTCCATATGAAAGTCCGGTGAGAATCAGACTGCAAACTAAACCTGGACTCGTCAGAAAACATCACACAAGACCACTGTTGCGGTGTCCACAATGCATGCTCTCTACTCCAGGTTAATCGCAGGCGACAGTGAGTTGCGGTAAGGGGAACACATCTGACAGGCCTACGAGCATATAGACCAATGTGCCCTAAGCGTCTGTACACGGTCTGCCTTGAAACTGTCGTACAGGTAGCTGACGAGATAGGTCTGATGCTGTGCTCCGTCTGTTTCTTTTGGCAGTAACTGCAAAATATCGGTCCTCATTCAGCGTTGTAACGCAGGGGTGACCTGTGCTGTAACATCTACTCACATTACCATCATCTTGGAATCGTTGCCAAAGCCTGGAGATGACACTCTGGGCTATTCCAAGTTTCTCGGATACTTCCAGCTGGTACGTCCACATTCTAGTCCGGTAATTCTACCACGTAAAAAATCATCCAAATGCTTCCTTTATGCGATAACTATGCGGCTATTGCACTGAAAGGCTTTTAAAGCGCTTGTGAACATTTTTACTTCTTTGCCACCATTCCTTATATACCCCTCTCTTACACTCTCGTCATTGTGACGTACTATCCGCGCCATCTGGTGGTTTCCTGCAATTTGCATATTCTTCTTCAAGATGTATGTGATAATTCTACAGGTGAAATTTTTATTTTAGAGTTCAATTTCTGTGTGATTCTGAATTATCCTTGATTTATGGACATGAGTGCATGTTGTGATGCTCTAAAGTCCTCATGTGGAAATTTAGAGTGGGATGCCAACTCGAATGTTATTATCGTTACTTGGTCGTGAAAGCCTTTGCCAACGACTCTTTTACTGCTTAAAAATGTGACAATAATAAATCAATACTCCCCTTTCATGAATTATTAAATATAAATCACGAGAAGGAGAGTGCCTTGTTTATTTATTCTTATCCTTCTGCGAGTAAAAAAACTGGACTCCTTCCCACTCCGAAATAATTATGCATAGGCCTCTGGCGTGTGTTATATGTATATTACTCAAGAAGTAAATTCCTTTAAAATAATCTTGATTCTATAAAAAGTGATGATAATTGTTTATCACTTCCAAAATTAGACTATGGAAAGTTTGAAAATTGAGAGGGTGATAAAAATTAGATTTGTGAAAATAACAATTTTGCTTTCAAATGTGTTTAAGTTCCAGCAAAATATTCTTCCATATATGAAATAAATCTTAAAAGTTGTAAAACTTTTGAGAACACTGTTTTGAAACTTTATTTCCGCCTATTACCATTCATTAAAAGTATGCATAAATCTTAAATAAGTTTTTTATAATTGACAACGGAGAATTTTAGACAACGTAGAAATTTGTAGAAGTTGACTAGGTGGTCATCTGCTAATTGTATAGTTCCTGTAGCAGCAATTTCAACCTATGGGTCCTTGTTTCATAAAATTGCAATTTCATGAAATTTTTCAAAGCCTTAGTGATTGGATCGAGAGATTGGAGTTCGAGCCTGGTACCGCTGGAGATCCGCCGTGCAGAGGGGGCCGATGCACGTTAAATATGTCGAGGCTCAAACGTCCTCCTATTAGTGTGGTGTGGAAGTTAGGAGAGGAGGAGTCAGCTCAGGGGTCTTCTTCATCACAAGAAGGCACCTTATGGTGCGACGTTAATATAACTTTCTCACTCGTCCACTGTAATTCTAATTACAAATTGACTTTCAATATGTGCTAAGTAAAGGTTCAGATTCTACTTCCAAAATAATGCCGAGTGCTTGAACGCCACTGTGGCAAGTATTGAAGATTCAGTTGATATATTTGTTGCGTATGTTCACTCTTCATCAAAATTTGTGCTTTTTGTAGCCTCTAATAAAAAGCGGAATGATAGATGAAATAAAAGCTTGAGGCACACAAAATTAAATTCAGGATTACCAGTATCGCGTGTTTGCTGCATCTAGATTAAAATGCAATGTTAAAATAAAAATTTCTTAAAATGAAAGATTTATTTAAACATTTGCCGTCTATAAGCCTAAATCTAATTGAAAAGTAAAAGTCAAAAGGTTAGAATAGTCGAAAGATTAGAATAACATTAAAAAAATAATAATAATTGGCAGTTATAGAGACTGCCGATAGAAGTGAAAACTTAGAACTTTTAGTATTAAAATTTGAAATTTCATAATGTTTGAATAAAATTATCAACATCAATCTAGTTTTCAAATCTATTGACACTCCGAGCAGCAACCAAAATGCATGTTTATATGGTTTTTTATTATTCAAATATATTACGGGGGGGGGGGGGCTGTACAAGATCATGACAAAATATAAATATAATTCAATTGAAATAACAATTAATATACAATCATATTATTTATGGATAGTATTTGTATTTACTTAAACTTCAATGTACTTGATTTTTAACATATTTTAAGTGTTTGCATCATTGTCATCATTAATTTCAACAATACGTAGACTTTTTGTACTTTCAATTATTTCATTTTGTTCTAAAATAGATACAATAGGCTTATGGTAACTAAAGTAAGAAAGGAAAATGTTTAAGTATCGCTTTAAAACCGCATCGATCGTCGTTTTATATTTTGTAATTCTGAGTTTTCGATAATTGGACATATTTAAATTAAGTGTTTCATTTAGAAATTCAATTAGTGGCAGATTTTTATCATCTGCAAAGTTAATATTGAAGTCTCCACTTAAAATCATCGGTACATTATCATATTTTCCACCAAATCTTTTTGCGAGTATTTCAGAACCTTCTTTTGAAAGATCATCAAATTTTCGAATAAAAATTGTTGTATCTGTCTCATAGATTTTCCAGGCGAAATATAAACGACAACCATTAAAATGTATTGCCCATTCTCGGAATCGCAACGAGCAATGCACTGTATATACACATTGAACTTTTCACTAAATCCATCCAATTTCACTTATAAGACATACACAGCACTATATGCCAGCCGTTTTGCTACAGATATACTGCTATAAGCATGTCGCTGACGCGAACGCACGAGATTTCACCCATCCAAAAAGTGTTTTAAGGCGAACAGCACACTGCGCGTGCGCCAGTCAGAGCATGTTGGTGACGCGAACCCATAAGATTTTCCCCTACCAAAAAGGGGAGTGGATCGAGACAGCGCTTTTCACCCTGAAATTTTTTTGAATACAATGCTAGCGCCATCTGTTATATAATATGGAAACTAATATAATTGAATATTCCTATTCTATTTTTGTATTACTGTATTAGACGAATGATTTTTGCTGAATTTCTTATCGCATTTTATTTACATTTTGGATAATTTTTACTTTTGATTTCTTGTTATTTTTTGCTTAATTTTATTAATTTTTTTAATGTTTTATTATCTTTCTTTTTTGTTATACCTAATGAAAAGTGTTACAATATCTATTTTTATAGACAAGCAAGACAAATGTTTTGATATAATTTTATTTTTTTTCAATTACATGAAAAACTAGTTTTCAATTATTTTTGAAAATGTTACTTTTAGTTTTTTAAAATGTTCATTTCTTAAAAATTTTTAGTCTCTTAAAGTTATTTATGTTTCTTAGATTATTGCAAAGAAAAGTTAGCATGGATTTAAAAATCTATTCCCTTATTGATTTTTAATAATTTTTCTAAAAAAAATCTGAATTTTTTTTTTTTTTTTTTTGAGATTTTAGCCTTAAATCTATACTTAATTTTATAGAACATACGTTTGGGAGTTTATACAAAAATTTTCACTACTCTGCGAAGAGAAAAAAAGTCTTAGGGATTAGAACTTTTATACCTTCAAAACTGAAATTCTGAGAAAAATGCATTTAAAATTTGTGAAGGTATATAAAACAAAAACTTCAATGCCCGTAATTTTTTAATGTTATTTTCCAATGTATGTTCTACATTAAAACACTATTTTAATTTTACATGACTGAAAATAATTTTTTCAATTCGACATAAAATTTTGCAAAATATTGATAGCATTTGTTACCACAAGATTACTCAGCTTATCATTTAATTATTCGCATAAATATGCAATTAAATATGATTCCGGGTAATTATATTGATTTCAATATATTGTAATGTGTGTGTTTGAAAAAAAAGCTCTAATGTTGTATTAATATAATATTAATACATGTACATTATATTATATTGAGAAAATTATTCTTAAAAGGTACTTTTAAAAAAAGCTACTTGAACAGTTGACATATTACTTAATTCTTTCGAAAGAAGAATAGAATTTAAATCTACTTGAATTAATTTACATGTTATATAAAAATTTAGGTTATTTTTCTAATACTTTATGCTTAAATTTTTTTAACGCAAAGCAAAAGTGTAGATATTTCAATGAAAGTTATAAATCCAATATATTTGGCTTTTTCAGTCATATTTATTTTTTTACAATAAATTATTTTTCATTTTCTAAATTTATTGCAGATTAAATGAGTTTGGAAGATAATCATGAATATATCACAAAAATAAATAATATTT
>BMAO01012805.1:0-20971 GCA_019973975.1 Trichonephila clavata
TTATAAAAATAAATAATCTATCCCATCACTTGAAAATGTAATGATATTTTCCCCATGTATTTTCTGTACATGAAATGCAGAAATGGGATAGTTCTATTTCTTGATTGCTTGACCCTTCAACAGACAGGGTACTGAATTCTGATCTTAAAATTACCGAAATAAATTATGATTTGAACAATATCGCGACTACATAAAAACATTTAACAAAATGAATATATCTTTACACCCACATACATACATAAATATATTTAATGCATGTAATACACTCATTGCCCTAAAAATTTGATGGAACAAGAAATAGTTGTCAGACAAAAGACGGAATCTTATATTTAGCATATGTAAATACAAACATAGCTGTACACAAGTAATTACAAAATCAAAAAGCGAAATGTTCATTTCTTGTACATAAAAATCTCAAATAGTTGGAGATTTCAGCACCCTGTTGTGCGGCTAAACAGCAAAGACAGAAATTAGTTTTTCGGTTTGAAACGTAGATATCTTGTTGGGATAAAAATTAATTAGTTTACTTGAAGTCGTAATGTGGATTGAGGGACAACATGCTGCTATTGTAAATTAATTAAGGGTGCTAGATTTCATCACCCATAATTTAAAAACGTCTGAACCTGATGAAGTTGTGATTATTTCCCGTCAGGCGCGTAAACTATGTAATATTCTACCCTGCAAGCCTAAAGGTATTGGAGGATTGGAAGGAACATTAACCATATACAACAAAATAATCTAATTTATTCACAATATTAATTACCGCAAGAATTCAATCGATCCAATCTAAGAGATGCCGCCAATTAATCACTGTGCTGACAAAAAACGAGGCAAGAGAGATATGAGAGAACTGTAATACCAATCACACTTACTCAAGGCGATCACTTTGACTTCTTCGATTTAATCTGGATTTAATCTCAGTGACAATCCGTCAACTTAAGTAATTCAATTATCAAATATTAAATATCCGCGATTTACATTCAAGTTGATTAATCTCAGCTCCCATAGCAATCTAGCCTATCTCTCCCCTATATCGCTCTAACCCGAAAACCTAGACTATATATAGTACTCTTAATTAGCATAATCATGTTTTCTTCTTCGAAGTGGAGTCTTAGAATAAAATAATTTTTAAAGACCAGAAATTCCCCAAAAGGATTATTAGTAGAAGCAGTTCAGATATAACCATCACAAATAGAAATTAATTATCGCGCGGAGCTCTGGAGGGCTTAAAACCATTATGAATTAAATCCCTAAAGAGAAATTAAATGGGATAAAGATGTAATTATTACATTTATCTATATATATATATATAAAGTCCAACGAATGAAGTCAGAACGGCTGAACTGACAATACTGGCGAAACAAAACGCTGCACATATGTAGCGGCTGATGTTGACCATCTTTCCGCACCATTGTTCAGTTGAGTGTTGTTTGCGTTCCATGTAAGATTGTTTCACAAAATGCTTGCTCAGTGTATTGGTTCTCAACTGAGAACAGAACAATGGAGGAACAAAAGATAAATTAAAATTTTTTTTTAAGATTGGAAAAACACAGCAAACGTTTATGAAGATAAAGCACTTTCCATCAAGTTTATATACGAGTGTGGTTTGCCTATTTTCGAGAAGGCCGGGAAGGTGTCTGAAAAACCTCCGTGTAATACGCGTGACCTCCGTCAGTGACGAAAATATTGAGAAAGGGAGGAAATATTAATCACGAAAGATCATCGAGCTGTCATGATTGGTCATGCACTGCAGATTAACCGTGAAACCGTGCGACAAATCGTTACCCAGTATTTAGGGATGAGAAAAATGTAAGAGATACGTAGGGTACGATCCCAGTACGCACAACAAGGTTTATGATTTTTTGTTCACGACAATTCTCACCTTCACAGATTCAAAATCGTCCAACAGCTCCTGGTAAAAAAAAGGGGGGGGGGTGATGCAAATAGAACATCCACTATACTCTCCAGATCTCAATCCTCCAGACTTCTTCCTATTCCCACGACTCAAACTCCCTTTGAAAGGGAAGATATGTGACGATATTTTCAACATCCAACGAAACGTGACGAGGCTTTTGAACTTTATCCCAAAAGAAGACTTTTTTGCAAAGTTTCCAGGACATGTATGGCAGATCTCTGAGGTGTATAGTTATGGGAGGTGACTATTTCAAAAGACAGTAAGGTAACTTTCATTAATATTTCATCTACGTTAATGTTATAAGACTTTTCACCGAACTTTATTGACAGAGGTTGCATATATATATATATATATTATATATTATTGATCTTTATCTTTTACATTAAATTTTTTAATCCTTATTAGAGATATGAGCTAAATTTATATTAGTAAATAGTCACATACAGATATGCATTAAATTATCTATATTTCCATAAATTCTTTAGGTTTGAAACAAATAAGGATTTTATAGTAAACAATGTTATTACGCTTAATGTAATATCTGATGACAGGAAGAACAGAACTCATAACAAAATAAATATTGAAGTAAAGTCTATGCTTTATTTCAGCATAGATTGTGGCAACTATTTAACTAGTTAGAAGTAAGTTACAAGTTGTAGAAGTTAAACATATAAATTAATATAGTGAGGAACAGTGAAAGCGAACAATAATTCAACTTTCAGACATAGTAAGGAAAGAGAAAATACATTCCAACAGAGTACATTTTTAATTAAAGCATGTGGAAATATATTATTAAAAATTAGATTAACGAGAGAGAGAGAGAGAAAAGGGAGTTGATTGAAAATCCAGATTTAATGCTATTTATTAGTATATGCTAATAGCTCGTTATAAAACAAAGATTTGTGGGCGAAATAAATTGCTAAGAGCTGTTTTTTAAATATTTGTTTCCTATACTCTACTTTAAAATATCTGTTTTATCTAAGAAAATAGCAGTGAATAAAGACGCACCATTGTAAAATTGATTCAAAACAAAATTTTAATATTGTTTTTCTTCCTTTATAATATTATATTTCCTTTATTGCTTTGAACCAATTTTACTTGTAGGCTGGGAGGCGCATTTGGTTAGCCCCTGGCTTTATGCGCCAAAGTTTACGGGTGTGACTCCGGCTGAAGTCAATGAATTTTCGTGATGTAGAAAATCGTCAGCGTCCGTACCGTGTGATTATGCAGCATATTAAAGATCCATAGAGAGAGAGTGCCTGTTTGGCTTCTGTTCTTTTTGCAAAATTAAAATTCTTATTAAAATTTCGCATCGTTAGAGTGCAAGTGCTTCCTTCTGGGGCGTTAAAATTATATTGGGGTGATTGGTATCCACCAAAATGGTCTGCACTAAAAATGATACCAGTTATCGGAGAATCTACTAGGTTTTCAATTGTAAAATTACCAATCTACAGCCCAATTTGAAGAAAAAAAGTGTGTTCCCTTTTTGAAATACACACTGTTTCAAAAGTATTTTTATTCTATTCGAAACATTTTCCTTAAAAATAAATTCTTGTTCCAGAGGTTCTGCATGATCTTGTATGAGAAATAAGCCAGCACAGATTTCTCTCTGTGAATATGAAAATCTCAATTCAGCATATTCCATAAAGACACACTTTTTGTTTATTCTAACAGTATACTTTTACTTCTTTTGTATGTATGTTTGATTTATTCCAAAATATTTTGAAATAAAAGACAAAACACATGTTGGATATCAAAATCTATTTTAATGTGTTTTCTTTAAGTTGAAGTAATTTTTTATTATGAACCAAAACTTAATTGAGATTTTTTTTTAAAAAAGCTGTCTATATTTTTAGTTACATTTTTTTTTTATATTTGAATTATAATAATGCACATATTAAAATTTCGATATGTTTGGTTTTGTACTAAATACATTTCTATTTAACATGCTCACTTCCCGTGAATATTTTCCATATAGTATGTATATTTTGTTTTTTACATTATATTGCAAGAACTGTAAAGTGAAATAAAATGCCATTAATTCCTAATAAATATTTAATCTTTACCCAAATATTTTTTAAAAAATTATTACATAATCTAGTTTATAACACATTTTTTTCCTTTAAAATATTCTTTAACATGTTTTCTAAATGTTATGAAAACTTTGATTATTTTTTTCAAATATTCTCTCGCTTTCTCTCAAAAAATCATTCATCCTAAATTCAAAAAATAGATTCTAGAAATCTTAGATTAAACATGTTTATGGCTATCTAACGAGCTTAATAACAACTTGCTCTTCTTAACGTATCAAACTAGAGAAATCTTGCATAAAACTGCAGAAGATAAAATTATAAAAAAATGAAATGAAAAAAAAGTTAAAAAAAGTTTTATCATCGATGAAGACTTTCACATACATATAAAACTAATGACTTAGTTGCTATAAAAAGAGCGCAACACAGACCTAGATATTAACTCTGCTATAAATTTGTTAGTCCATATAAAATTACTCAAAAAACATGGCGAAGCCTACCACGAGGGAAAATGCAGTAATTTTGATGCTTCCACTCAAACGAATACCTGTAGTGAGTATTTGAAACCTTAACCTCACAGCTGAGTGTTATAAATATTTCTTCAAAATCAGTACTAAAAATTATGACTTTAAATTCTTTATATATATACACTGAAGTGACACTGAGTTATGGATACCAATCTAATAACCAGTTGGACCACCTCTGGCCTTCATAACGGCTGCCACACGACGAGATATAGATTCATTAAGTTTTTGGAAACGTTCCACGGAATTACTCGCCAAATAGTAGCTAAGGCTGTCCATAATTCAGTAAAAGTCAATGGTGCTGTGTGATGGCCTTTCACGCCTTGTTCCAAAACATTCCAAAGATACTCAATAGAATCTAAGTCTGGGCTTCTAAGTGGCCAATTTATGACAAAAGAGTCAGAGGAATGCTTATCTAACAACCTGCCAACCGGAACTTGTGATATGTAGAGTTGTCTTGCTGGAAATCCCCACTATCATGCGATAACAGAGCAGCATAAACAGATGGAGGAAATCCCCCAGCAACTCTACGAACCGAATTACATTGAATGAGGTTAATGCAAACAGTGACTCAAAAAACATCCCAAACCATGATTGAGCCACCATGCTCTTGTACAGTTCCAACCTGATATGCAGGATCCATGGCTTCATGAGCCTGACGCCCCATTCTCTACCTCCAATCGTCGTAAAGTAGTCAAAATCGAGACTCATCACTCCATGCTACTCGTTTATAGTCCTCTACACTCTAGTCTCTGAGCTCTTTCCCAGAGAAGAGGTGCAACCCGATGGCGAACATTGAGCAATGGTACTCTCATAGATCGAAGGCTTCAGAAACCCATACGGTGAAGAGAGCGTTGCACGGTCCGCTTACTGAATGTAGGACTGCACCATCATTCAACTGAATGGTAACTTGGGCTACTGTTTGGCTACGCTGGCTACGTACAATACGCCTGACCTGTCTTTCCACCACACACTGTCAAGGCTAATTGTCCTTTTCAGTTTGCTTGATCTCTATTTTTTGTCCACCATCCATGTATTAATGTCTATCCATGTCCACTTTTGACACTCTCGACCTTGAAAATCCTAGCTGTTTGATGATTTCGGAAAGATGATTCTAGCTGATGATGATGGCCCATGCGTCACGCACCTACGATTTGCCCACGTTCGAAGGCGTCTAAATCAGGCCGTTTACTCATACTGGCAATTCACACATCTAATTCAGAACAACTTTAGTACGTGCTATATATGCAGATACAAACGTCCTCACTTGCGCATAAATGAAGCGCAACACTGCACAATTTGCATAATCCTTGCTATCACTAATTCAGTGGCACTTTCGAAATACACCAGATTGTTGCATACAACTCTCATGTCCAAAATTAAATTCATAAATATAAATTCAGTGATAACTGATGTATTTATTTACTGCATCGCCATAAAATTTAGTGTAGAGACATCTTACAATGTCTGAAAGAATATAACAACATAACGATATGAAAACGATTTTAATTGTTAATTAAAGTACACATCATATCAAAAAGTGAGAAATCATGAATTAGAGATGAAGCATTTACCTTGGAAAAGTCTATTAATACGGAGTGTGACGACTAGGAACTGCTCTACAAGCCTCACAACGATTTGCTATACTGCTTACGAAGGTCTAAATAAGTATTTGTGGCAGCAATGCCCATTTCTGTAAAATCGAATCCCTGGGGTGTCCTGGTAAAAGAGCTGCGTTGAGAAATGGCTTTTCATAGACCATTTCAAACCAATTAAATAGAATTGTGATCCAGAGACCTCGAGGGTCAATCCATACGGCGAGTATCTGCTCCTACATGGATCAGCAATGTGAGTTCTGTGTGGTCAAGCATTATCGTCCATAAAAAAGTAGCCCGGGTTCAAGGTGTCCAAAAAAATACCACATAGGCTTCCAGGATCTCATCCCTATAGCGCTGTGATTAGACAGTACCCTCTTTAAAAATATACATTGGTGTACGACTGCCCAACGTTATGCCCCCACTGATAAGGATTCCTTTGCCACCTAATCTATCGGTTACTGTTGCGTTGGAATAATGAAAGTGTGCTCTAGTGACTTGACAGGAATTATTTTATCTGGTACATTTCGATTCATCCCTGAATTGAATACACTCCCATTACTGTGGTGTATACAACTGATGTGTTTTTTCTGCTCTACAATATCCGGTTTTCCTGCTCAATGCAGTGAAAGGCATTCTTCAGACTGGACGTCGGGCGTTCAGACCAGTCTCTTCAAGATGGTTTTAGATGGTGTTCCTGGAAATTCTGCCAGACAAGGCAGCAAGGTCACAAGAAAGCCGAGGAGCCATTGTCCGTCTACGTCGTCGGGGGCTTAACACCCATTAGAGATCCTGTTCAGGCGTCGATGCTGTGTAGCAGATTTGGCCAACCTTCCTGGTAACAGTACTAGTTATTTGGAATCGATTCCGTAACCGGAAGACTTCTTTCGGGCCACTTATAACCAACCGCCGCTTGAGACTGGCCGGCTTCAAGCCTGTCAACGACTCTATATCTCAGGGAATCATATAAATGATTATGAGAAATCGTACTCACAGAAAACAGGCTAATCTGTTTGTTTTAATGCAATGTTCATAAGATTGGAGGCAAAATTTCCATGTGATTGAACGGTCTCAATCCAGTAGTTTTGCAAAAACTAACGCTAAGCAACAACTTTTCCTAAGCTGAAGGTGGATATTGTACTACAGGTTTGTTAAGAGGCACTATCGTTAAGCTAGCGGACTGTTAAAAATTGTATTCTAAGATTAAAGGTTTCTGTTTCTTATTCCAGTTTGTTGAAAGAAAATCGATTCAATGAAAAGCCATTCAATGAAAACTTTAAATTGATATTGTAGAATATATTTCAAACATGAATATTTCATTATAAATAGAAAAGTTCTCACCAATAATAGTATAATTCACATTCACGTATCGCAAGTTAAGTATATATATATATATATATATACAAGAGTATTTCACAAGAGAATATATAGTTCACTAAAAAACGTATTTACATTTTAAGAAAGATACATGAACTAACTGTTGCCACAAAACTACTTCTAAATGGAAGCGGCTCACTGCAACAGTGCTACCTTTTTTTTTTTTTTTTTGGCTTTAACTATTCAACATATCGCTCCCCTTAAAACCTCAGAAGGGTTTCAAAAAGGAGAGATTATGAAATGCATAGCAATGAAATACTGACAATAATGTGAAAAATTAAAAATAACATAATTAAATTAAAGTTCAGTTTTCTTGAGAGTTAGGTAAACGATAAATCTTGTTTACATTTCTGGTTATTTCTCCGTATTTGGTACTTACACTCACAACACGTACGTTTTGGTCAGGTCTAAAAAATAGTTTATTAATTCGATCAAATTATTATTATTAATTATTATTTATTAAAAAATGTAAACACAAATTTAATGTGGATAAAATGTTTTTTATATTAATTTAAAAGATGTTTTGCCTCTTAATATTGTGATTCTGTCAAAATTATATGTATATTTATATTAATTTTAATTATTTAATAAAAAGTAACTGAAATAAATTTTTCCTTTGTTGACCTAATATTCGATTAATGTGAATTTTAGAATATTTTCAATAAATAAAGATTTTGATAATTGCCAAAATAACAAAAACAACCTTTAAAAATATTCTTAATTTTATCAAACGTATAGAAAAATTTTTAGATTTTTTTCAAGGATTGCAAGTTGAAATTATACAACTTTAACCTTTAATTAGTCATCATAACCCCCAAAAAGCCTTTTTCTGGCCAGTATGTCTATAGAAAGCTCATATTACTCACACACACAAAAAAAGAATCGAAAGAATTCATGATTGAGTGCGGGAATGAATGAATATTAACGTCACACTACTCAGCTACACGAGGGCTTAGAAATTGTAGCTTTTCTTATTAAATATAATTGTGGAAAAAAATGTAATATTTTATTTATTTTATTTTAGTTTACCTCCTTTATTAGGGAAATAAAGAATCAATCGAAATACAATGTGTCGTAGTCTCTCACTACCCCTATGATTATTAACTCCCCTTTGCATATTATCTAAATTTGGGTATGTTGGATTCATGATTAAAAACTACTTAATTAATAAATCAATATTATTTATTGTGACCTTTCCTAATAGAGAAATACACAAATATCAATCAAACTTTAAGAACAACAAATTACAGTGGAGTGCGTGAAGAACTCGATTGTGAACGACGGAATACTAACTGAAACCTCGGAGAATAACGTATACAATCAAACTACGCATTTATAACTTAATTTAGGAAAATCACAGACCTGATATCTCTTTAAGACAGGATTCTTGACTACTTGAAGGATCTATAGAGCGATTTCAATCCTTGATATCTTCAGTTACGTCCGAACCGAATTAATGAGGCTTTTTTCTTTTTTTTTTTTTTTTTTTTTTTTTTTTTTTTTTTTTTTTTTTTTTTTTTTTTTTTTTTTTTTTTTTTTTTTTTTTTTTTTTTTTTTTTTTTTTTTTTTTTTTTTTTTTTTTTTTTTTTTTTTTTTTTTTTCAACAAATACTTTTCAATAGCCTTCCTCAGCGAATATACTTCCACTAGTTAAACTAATCTCTCAGAATCACCTTCTTAATCAACCTCGTAGTCATCCTCACTCTCTTCATTTCATTTCTCCCCTTTATATCCCTTTCGAACTCGCTAAACCCGAAACTATCTTGTTTGCATAAGTCACACCCTTGGCTCTCGGCGGAGATTGGTTAAAATAAATAAAGTCTTTAAAGATTTGAGAGAAGGTTAGTGAAACGCGTAAGCACCCGTCACAAATGTAAAATAAAAAGATACAATATTGAGACAGAAAATAATGGAAAATAATGTATCTATAAATTCTTAAATGGCCCATAATTTATTATTCAGTATTCATTAACATTTAGTCATAGCTTTTTTGTTCCTTTTTTTTCTTTTTTTGTAAGTGGAAAATTTTTTTGCGATAATTCCAAATCTAAAAAAAATTTACTGTTAACTAACGGCAGACTATATTATTTTCTAGAGAATATAAAATCAACACTAGATTTTTCAAAGGTGTTTCTTACGGTTTTTCATATATAACTAGGGTTTATTTATTTTCCCTTGTGTTATGTATCTTTTAAATCTCCAAACAAAGTTGAGTACAAAAATATGTCTCAAAGAAAGAGAATGCAGAAAACATTTTAACTGAAATTTCAAAAGATTCAAATTTATTTTCTTTCTAGTTTAACAGAACATTATTGTTATGAATTTTTCCGAAATGTAATTTGAATTTTAAGTAGTTCTTCATTGCAAACAAGGAAACGTGAGGGTAAGATCATAAAAAGCTCAATTTAAACAATCGTAAAAAAAAAAGAAATATTTTTGCGTATTTTTTTTTGAAACATTTAATATACATTTTGAATATATTGTAAATGCTTTAAAATGAAATGAAAAACAGTAATATGAAACGAACCTACTTCCCTTCTACTCTGAGAACCAGCTAAATGTGTAAAAGGATGTGAAGGATGATTCGACATAATAATTTCCAATTATTTTATTTATCACTTTAATCGATTCAAACACAAATCAATTTAACACTATAAATAGGATGATCCCGTCAGACAACAGAGGGAAGGAACGACAGCCGCGTTTGGGGAGAAAACATTTAATAATCACTTTATAATAATGGTTCTTCCCTAATATTGCTTTACACAGCAGATATGTACTTAATGTCCCTTAACAACTTTAATATTTTAAATATCAACGCAAAATGAAGGTGGCAGTACCTCAACTTAGGCAGTATTCTAATCAATTCAATTTTATCAATAACGCTTCCTGACTTTAATCTTTTACAAAGCCTTTCTAACCATTTATGGTAATCTTGACCTTGTATCTTTCTTTTCACCTCTATTTAACTAAACTTCTAACCTTCTAACTTTCTGTTATTTATTCTCTCGCGGACAAGAAATATACATAATAAACTTAATTTGCATATCACGTTTCCTTCTTAGGAGAAGATTAGTAAGTTTTGCTGACCCCAAAGAATACCCAAGAAGATTTTTAGTAGGAGGTCGCTTATAGATTCGTCACAAATATATATTAAGAAAATTGTTTTATTTTTAGCACAGAATTTGTAGAACTTCTTCTTTTCTTTTTTTTTATTTTAAAATAAATATATTATTTGTAATTAATATCTTATATGTAATTTGAAATAATAACCTTATTTATAATGTATCTGATTAGGAATAAATAACTTACTTGCAATTATTTTATACATTTTGAAGTTATTTCTATTATGGAATTAATATAATGTAACATTTTTTCGCAACGTGTTAATAAATCATGAGTCATTCAATATAACTAAGTGAATTACTGTAAATACAAAATATATATTCAAAGTTTCCAAACTAGTCTGTATCCATCTAAACTTATTTATAATAGAACATTGTAAATAAAACTTATGTTATACCTTTTATTAAAAACTCTCGGTGCGTTTCGTCATTAAAAATAAAATATGAACAATTAAAAGTATATTAATGCATTTTATTTCAAAAAATAATATGGGCTGCTAATTTTAATTCAAAACGAATTCACAATTTATAAATTTTTCAAGTGTCGATATTATATATATATATATAGTTGGAGTTTTCATTACCTTATTTAGATTCCTATGTATGGATATACGAGGAACAATTAGTAAAAATATTAAATTATTTGAAAGTCTTTCATTCTTTTTTTAACACTTATTGAAATTAGTTTTTTTTTACATTCCTTTTAAAAATATATCTAATAAATAATTCATACTAATTTTAATAGCTCATGAAACTTTCATTTCAATCTATTTTCATTGAAATACAAGCCTTAGAACAAAGTAAATGCCAAACAAATTGTTAAAAATAAAAATGAACAAAAATTTATTAGTATTAGATTAAAAATATTAAGTAAAGAAACTGTGTAATTCAGTTAATGAATACTTTCTTGGATAAATGAAAACCTTAATATTTTCCTGTAAAAAAAAAAAAAAAAACTGACAGATTAGTTTGAGATATATTTATCGAAAATATTTAATTACAAAGCACTTGTGTTTGCCATTTGTTTCAAAAATATCTATTCACACACAAATTGCAGCTTATTATCGGGAAAACTTCTCCAGTATGCTTCCTGACATTCGAATTCATTCTGGCAAGTTGTTTATTAGAAATTCCCCCTAAAAATATTCGAGCTTCAAGTGGATTTTCTATTGATTGCTTTAAATTACTGGATCTCCCCTTTCACTGCCATTTTTTTTTTCTGGAACTCATAGTAAATTACAAAACTTATGATCTTGAAAAGGATTGGAAATTGAATGTGTCTGACTTGTTACATTCTGTGTCATATTAAATTTCTGCACAATATTATGGGTTTGATGAAATGTGTGAAACACTCGCGATCCATTTAAATGATTCTAGTACAAGTGTTTATTAAAAGCTAACATTAAATTTCATGCATATTGTTGCAAATTTACGAGTGGGAAAAGCAGCCGATGATTTTAATCATCTGAATAGCAGAATTATTAATGCATGAGGGTGAGCAAATGACTACACGTAGACAAATTGACGTATATACACAAAGAAATATTATAACAAATTATTTACAATGAAGCGAAATGCCCACATTATAAACAAGCTTTACAACGGCTCAAAAACGTCATTCTAGAACAGTTACACTAGCAAGAACTCAGACAGGTCAAGTTTCTCTCTATTATCGTAATCATTGCGCAGAAGATTCTGATGTCAACTGAGCTGATTTCTGAACGTTAACGACTTAACATAGCGTCAGGGAAATTTTCAGATCTTAAAGCTTTCTCGTTGATTCATTGGCGATATCACATTTTTTTAAAACATTGTCGCCAATGGTGATAAAGTCGCTAATCTGATAACCCTGATTTCTTTTCTATGGATGTTATAATTTTAGTTTTGAAATTTTTGCTTGAAAGCGAAGTTTGTCAGGAGAACACAATTTCCTTTTAAGGAAAGTGCGGTTTCAGGGAAAACAAAATACGTATCGTGTTTCAAAATTAAAATATGTATGGGTTTTTTTGGGTTAAAATAATTTATTTTACAAATTTGTATATTTTCGTAGATGTAAATTATTAAGAAATTATTTAATAAGTACGAGGTTTGTTGCCAATAGTCCTTAAATTTCGGTACAGCGTGGCTTTAATAAACCTCACTTATTTCTTCCATTATCTTTTCTTAATGTAATAAAAGTGCACTTTTATTAAGAGTACGTAATCTAGTTTCGGTGTGAAGTATGTATAAAATCTTAATAACACGCATTAAGTATAAGACTCAGGCACAAATTTACATATCCTGTATGAAAATATACTTTATTTATTTAAGACTCCGGAAACAAAAAAAAAAAAATGTTTCATTCTACTTTATAAAGAAGCAATACATTTTATACTAGGAATTTTTTCCCAACGCAATGGATCTTCAATTCCAGAAATGTTAATGCCATATTTCAACTAAAAATTTTTAGTGAGCAATAATGGAACTACTAAACTTTAAGCGAAATGGAGACAAAATTTTTCCGAACGTTGAAGTGTAGAATAAGTGGGTTGAGGGTTTATTAATGTCGCACTATAAAGCAGCACGAGGGCTACTGGCGACGGACCTCTCGTAAGTTTGAATCTCAGTCAAGATTGATTATCTTCGTTAATTGATGGATCTTTCTATTTTGAAGCGAGACATGAAGTACTGAAAACAAATCACCTACGTTTGAACCATGATCAAGTGACGAGGGAGACATCCGGTCTCTCAAATTTCTACAATACGAAAACTCGAGAGCAATGAGTCTCTGCAGATTTCACGTACATCAGAACTTCAATAGGGCATGTCTTTATTGATACAGGACTCAAACTCACGACTCCACGGAAGCAACGCAACCACAAGCTTGCCACTATTACCACTCGGCTGTTATGACTACATTTGGCTAGCTGAGGTTTTCGATTCTTAAATCGGTATTTGAATTATGTTCCTTTGAAAAGCTCATCTTGTAGAAGGATTGCACCACGCAAAATATTTTAGAGTTCATAGGATTGTGTGTAAATGTATAGTACAAATGTGGAGTGCAAGGCGCCAGCTAGGAGGCAATTCCATCATCACTCAAGTTAGCAGATCTTTATGTCTTGCTATAGAAGTGTTAACAATAGCACCAATTCTATGTACAGTAGAACGTCGTTTACCTGAATGAATTGGGACCGGACACTGCTCGGATACGCGATTGTTCGCATAAGGAAAAACAGAATGCGATTCATGCAGTACATGATACTGGACACTATACACATATTGAAAATCATCACATACGGGAAGCGTGCTTGAAGAAAAAGCCAAATAGGTGCAAAATGTCACACTTTTACTTTGATTATGGAAAATAATCTCTTATTTTTCGCTGTACCATTGTACACCTTCCTTTTTTCACTGAATGGTCTCTGATTCTCTTCAGCAGCAGTAGCTGAGTAGGACATCACGCTGTTTGTTCTTCGTACCAATCCATAGTTGTCTCTAACACAGAAAACGCATCAGCATTTGCTACTTTCGTTGTTGTTGTTGTCCTCGCCTTCATCCATTTCATCGTCGACAGGGTCGGATTCTTCTTGCACGGAAGTCACAATCTCGACATTATTTAGCATTTGAAATCCACAGTCTTCTGCATCGCAATGCCATCCAGGTTTCTACAACAAAACTCAACAAAAGAGCACGCATACACCACCTCACTTCGAAACAACCTGACCTAATACTCCGCGCAGATGTTTACCAAATCGTACAACTGAAATTCCCCAAATATCCCTTACCTTGGGTTTTCCCGTCACTTTTGACCTCACAGGAAACAATTGTTGAGCATTGCATTCTTCGAAAACGTATCCGGTCTTTGATTCGGATATTTGACGCTCCGGATAGTAAACGTTCCGATAACCGACTCTCTACTGTACTACATTTCATTGTTACACCTAAAGTAACAGAAGATGTCTCTGGGAACATCCTAGGGTATTTATGAGCTCTGCTGACTTGGATCATTCTTGGAAGACTGTATATCGTCTTTCAAATCACCTTGTATTACACGTAAAACGGAAAATTAATTGTTATACAAATGTTCGTCTTCTTATTTCAGACCATTCTGTTTCAAGGAAACGTATTTCTGATATAAAAACCTTTAATAATTACTACTGGTAGTTAAGTATTAGTCTTCCCACATCATAGTGGGACCACTGTAGACTAATGGTTATGGACACAATCTCGTGGCTGGAGTGTCATAAGTTCGAGCCCTAGGTACACTGAAGGACCGCCGTGTAAGGGGACTGATGCTCATCAAACCTGTATTGGCTCAAAGTACTCCCATTGTCTTGATGTAAAATTTTGGATAAGCAGTGTGACCTCAATGTCGTCCTCGTCACTTGATCATAGTTTAAAATTACGAGGTCTGTTGTTAATAGATATCCGCTAGTGTTCATCATCAAATACATGCGGATGGCCTGTTAGCATTTCGATCGTAATGCCACATAAGTCCCGCAGTGTGAAGGACTGATGTTTGTTAAATCTATCGAAGCTCAATGTTATTATATTGATGTGGTGTGGAAGTTCCGAGAGGTGGATTCCATTTCAGGTGTCACCTTCGACATTTGACCGAGGTTTGAAATTACGAGGTCTATACGAAATTTTCGCCACTGGATACACATTTTTAGAGAAACGATTGTTCTTAAAGTAAAGTATATTTCTGGTATCATAATAAATGTATTAATTAAATCCAGAAACAAATCAAATCATAGGAGCTATAATTCCTAAATTTATAGTGCCAAAAGAATCATAAAGAAGTACTACAGAGAACACTTCTGGTCCAAATTCTATCAAAAGAATAATAAAGTGTGGTTTAGCAAAATCTTTCATATTCCGAAATGGCCGCGAAATAGAGCTGTGGCCAATTTTCGAATCGCCACTGACCACGACTGCCTATACAAACATTTAAACATGATAGGCATTACCCAAAGTCCCCTTTGTAAACTGTGCGACTCCAATGAAGAAATGGACGCCATTCATTTGGCACGCTGCCATACACTCAGCTCTGGATACATGTGGAGCTGATATTGGGAGGCCAGACACAGAATGTCTGATTTATAGACTATACAGTGGACTTGTGTTTCTTTTTGCTTTTGTTTTTTTTTTTTGTCAATTTTCTGTTTCTCATTTTGTTTTCAGTTGTCTTGTCATCTGCCATTGGAAATTCTGAAAAAAAAAAATAATTCCACTCTTCGCCAGAGTGTTTATGCCGCACTGTAAAACAAAACGAGGACTATTAACGATAAAACTCGTGATTTTGAATGATCATCTAGTGACAAGGATGGCAACCGAGGTGGCCTCTCTTCTTCGAGTTTCTACACCACGCTAACGGGATGACTTTGAGACACTACAGGTGGCCGTGGTAGCCTAGTGTTCAAGGTATCGGATCGTGGCTGGCATGTCATGAGTTCGAGCCACCCAGTACCACTAAACACCCGCTGTGTAAGGTAGCGATGCTCGTTAAATTTGTCGAGAGCTCAAACTTCCTCCCCCTAGTGTGGTAGTTAGGAGAGGGGTGCCAGCTCAGGTGTCCTCTACGTTTATTGACCATGGTTCAATATTACGAGGTCCGTCGCCAAAAACCTTCGTTTAGCTGAACAGGGTGACATTAATATGCGTCACTTGAGACACTACCGATTTAACGGCATCGGCTCCTTTATACAGCGGGTTTTCAGTTGCACTGGGCTCGAACTTATAACACCCACCACGAGCTCGTGAGTGAGTGAATGTTAAAATCGCACTATTCAACAGCTCAAGGGCTTATGGTGGACCTCGTAATTTTGAACAGTGGTCAAATGACGAGGACGACACTTGAGCTGGCATCTCTCTCCTAACTTCCACACCAGCGGGAGGAAATTTGATCTGCCGCATATTTAACGTACATCATTGCCGTACACAGCGGGACTTCAACGGTCTCGGCTCGAACTCATGATACACCGGCCACGGGTTCGTTATCTTGATCACTAGGCTACGACAGCCCAACTCTTGCTCAATGTTTTTTTTTATTATTCATTGTTTCTTAATGTATGGATCTTAAGAACTAATCCAATATAAATTTTTTTTCAATGCGAACTGAAGCGTACAAAAGTTGGTATTTCCGGTTCACACCAGATTTTCTTTAACATATCAGTTGACACATATTTAGTAATAAGGAGTTCTTTAACATGTGGTGTGTGATAAATAGATATTACAGATAAAAGTCGCGTATCCTGCTAAGCCACAGTCCGAAACAAGATTAGCATCATAAAGTAGTTATAGCTTCAGAAGACAGCAGATATTGATTTTATAATTATATAGTAAGAAGTACTGGGGTATTTTTATTTGTTAGAACCGACATATTTTTTGCAGTGAAGGAATGGATTTATGCATTAATGCATCCATCAGGCGGATATTAATTAATATGAGCAATACAAAAGATGAAATATATTCTATAGTCCAATCATTAATTACAAGAGCTGAAAGAACAGAAACCGCCGGCGAACGTGTACACAGAAATTACCGTACATCGAGTTTTGCGTTTTGTAGAATCCTTGGGTATGAATTTTGGCAACAAAGGTCTACCGATGATAAGTTTCTTTTTTCTGAACTAAGAAGTTCGCAAGAAAGACTGCGTAAGTTGATGAAATCCATGAAGTTCCTTCAAGATCGAAGAAAAAACGATACTGTAAATATGTTTGGGATTTTAGGTTATGTTCGTTCTTTCGAATTCAAATTAAGCGACCTTATAGTTGATAATGTAGAAAAATTCGATAGAACTATTTGGCTACTGGAAGTGTTGCTACATGAAATTGAAACTGCGAATGCGGGATTTCTAGAAAGAATTAAAGGTATGAAAGAACAACTTAATATTCAGGAAAACTTAGGACTGATCGAATTTTAAGATTAGCAACCAAGACAGTCTTAAGGACACCAATTTCTTTATTTTACTCTTGTTAACTGATTAATGTGTTCCATAAGTATTTCAAAATTCATCTTACATTAGTAATGAAAGAAAAGACTTTACATCATCACATTAGAAAGACATTTTACAAAGAGCGATTTTTACGTGGTATATTTTATGTATCCATACCTGTATTGACGAATGTGTTATTCTTTCCTAGTTATTTAATTTTATTAAAATATTAGTAGTGAAACATCGTTTCAGTTATTCAATAAGTAAGCTTTGTATGCAATTCGGTGCTTCTTAGACTTTCAATACTTGAGACCAAAGATTTAATCATAATTTTCATTGGTCGCTCTATACAATAACAATGCATTAAATGCAATAAAAATGTACTTTGACGGGTAGCTACAATAAGGTTTTAATTATAAACCATACATATTATCCAGATAAGTATTAAACTGTGTATATTACAAGTCCATGAGAGGCACTATTAATTATTAAACTTGTTTTTAATTTAGTATTTGTTAAATTATCAAACATTGTGCCGTACTGAGAGATTTAAAAGTATATATTGGTGTAAACGTGTATTTAACTTTTTTTATGGCTATGCATATTTTGTTTTCCTTCCTTTCAGTAAATTAATACATACTTTAAGTCTTTTATTTTCGACTTTTTAATATGCTCGCGCCCCCCGCAGAGAAATATTTTGCCCCCCTCTTACGGGGACGCACCCCATAGTGTTTGAGACATTTATGTGTGTGTAAATTAATCAGATATTAAAATCTGTATTTTCCTTTTTAATTGTATCAATATTTGAATTTACTTATTTGTATTTAAAATAACGAGTTATTAAAAAAACTGATACTTATAGTTTATGTTATCAGCCAAAATGAAATATTTCTATTCAGAAAATGAATTTGTAGTTTATTAAAATCTATAATTCTAAAAAAGTAGGCATTGGGCTCGAGTAAGAACATTATGATTTGCTTAAAATTCTGAACTAAATATGGATTTTCAAACGAAACTAAAGTAAAACTTTATTGAACAAGATTTTTAAAACTCCTTTTCCCCGAGAAGTGTGCGTGACTGCACACTGCAATGGTTTTGAATTTAACCTGTGACCGATTCATTCAATTTTGATTCCAAGACATATTTTGCTCTAAAACTCCCCGAACAACGAAGCCAAAATCATTTTAAAGAATCTTAAGTTGCCTGTTTTATAGAGAAAAAGTCGGGGTTATAAATAGAGCAGAGACTGCAAGAATATAGTGTTTGGACCCAGTTAAGTGTTTCAAGGATTCAAATACTGTGATGCTACATTTAAAATTATAGCTATTATTCCAGCTCAATGGATGGCGCCCTCGGTATGGTGAACTGTGTAAACAGAAATTTGCACAATATTTATCCCATTTAGAAATTCTTTAATTCCAAAGAGGGAAAGTTGCGATTTTTAATTAAATAACGTTCATTAAGTTTGTTAAAATGGCAATTGACATTTTAGCCAAGGGGTTGGCAACCTATGGAACGCGTTCCACATGTGGCATGCTGTACAATTCTCAGTATTACTCTGCACTATTTCTACAAACTTGTTAATTTTTTAAGTGGATGAAAGTTGATAAATTTGTAATCAGCCTTATTTGACAAACATCTTCAGAATTATGGACATTTACGGAATCACGCAAAAATCTGAATGATAATTCTAAAGATAAATTATTGAATGTAATTATTGGGGAGGTTTAATTGCTTGAAGAGAGAAAATTGCATGTACTCTGCTTTTGTACGCATACCAAAGTAAGAATAGATTCCGTATGTGAAAAATATTTAGAGTTCGCAAAGAAATTATTTAACAACTGAATACTCAGAATCGTATCAAATTGAAAGTAAAGCGACGCACACACACAATAAATATGTTCGCATTAAATTTTTTCTCTTCATTTAACTATAATGAAGGGAAATACTTATTTTGTTGTCTATTTCTGAAGTAATTAAAATAACATGTACAACTTTAATTTTTTAAAATATATTGTTTATATATATTAAGAAATATCTTTAAACGATGTAAAATCAATATATAATAAAACTGTAAATCTATATTATTAACTTATATTTTCTAACTATTCATGCATTATCGTGGGAATTGAATTATTCCAAACATGTTTTACTGTGTAGCACGCTGAATAATATGGATAAATTGGCTTGGCACGTCTCGGCTAAAAGGTTTTCGACCCTTAATTTAGCTAATAATTATTGTGAGAAAGAGAAAACAAAATCATTAAACCAGATAATTTGATTAAAGATTGTCTATTATTGCGGGTCTGGGTGTCTCCAAAATTAAGGTGGTACCGAGCCAAAACGTATTGTCACCTGCATGATGCTCAAAGCTACGGATAATAATTGGCGAGCATTCAGCCCTTTGCCATCATGAATTTCGTGGGCTTTGATCTGACACAGTTAGATAGGAAATATAAGCAATAACATGTTTTCAGTATGCTTCTCTTGTTCCCCTCTTTCAGAATATCTTGTAAATTAAAAGGTAAACATTATGTTTTTTTCATTATTAGCAAGTTATAAATAATTAAGTAACGTTTAAAGCACACAAACACGAAAGCACGCATACATTATGCCTTCAGGGGGCTCACCTTCTTTAGGTGAGTACGGGTGTCGCAATCCCGAGGTGCCCTAGTGATCTTTTCCTTTTCCCACGGGGTTTACTGTCTTTGGTAAACACGGGCTTCACGAACCCGGGGTACCCTAGTGATCCTTCTCTATTTTCGACCCTCTTTCTTGTCATTCAATTCATGCTTTCTTTCTCTCTTCCCGTCTAGACCACAGATATTAAAACAAATGTTTGGCGCAGTATAGCCGAAATCGGCTCTTGCGCCAATAAACCCCAAAATCACTCACTACATACATTATCATAAACACATACGCGCACGTACATTGTAATAAACATACACAAACGTACATTGTAATAATCGCACAATAACTCGTAAGCTACCAGTTTGAGGCCACTGTTCTAAAATGTCAAATTTGCACCCACATTGTATTTTTTGTAAAAGGTTTATTCATATAACAATATTATTGGAAAAGTAACATCTCAAAAGTTTTGTAAAATTAGTTTGAAATACAATTTTAATACTTCGTAAGTTTTGTAAAGAGTATTCTTATTCTGTAAAGCTAGAATAAAAATTGTAAAATTGATTTCTGACTGAGAACTGGAAAAAAATTAGATAAACTTCAATTAAAGCTGGTGAATTTTACGCAATTTAAGGAGGAACTGAATTTAAATCGCGTGATGAACTCTTTCAAGGATGAAACAAATGTTTTAAATAGAAAGAATAGAACTGTCTCTGATTTAATCTTTGGAAATTTGACTTCTAAGCTCAAAGTAAAAAAAAAGAGCCATGTATTAATTATTAATCCTTTTGCTTGACAAATTTTGTGCTTTAGAGAAGTGTACATTGTGTTTTTGTGCTACATGAATTTATTTATGTACTGA